>CM067524.1:1622034-1724380 GCA_034509495.1 Acestrorhynchus altus
TCTCCAGGTTCAGGGTTGCTGACCCCTGTCACAGCTTTCAACAGTAATGCAAAGCAAGGCTTCACAGGGTCATGCTCACTGTTCACCACTAGATGGACCCAACCACACGTGCACAGAAGATTAAACCGCACCAGGTCCCAGTCCAGTCCTCAAACAGTGGGTTACAGAAGAGAAGCAATAAAGGAGAGGTCAGGAGAGGGACATTAAAATACTTCAGCCTGGCTGACTATGAAGTGGGATTACTGAGAGCTGTGTTGGGTTATTTGCAGTCCCTTAATGGTCACTGTGGTCTGTTCTGTGTATGCATTGTCCAAATCTCTGCTGGCCAATGTGCAGTCTTACAAATGACCAGTATTAGCCCTGCTGGTACTGTTTGTTTTAAGTGAGTGAAGACATGAGGGTTGTTTCTTTAGGTTCAGCAGCTCATTGATATCTGCGTTGCTTGTCTACATACATTTTCCTCCTCCTTTCACCCTGATCTTCAATGATCAGGACCCCACAGGACCACCACAGAGCAGATATTATGTGGGTGGTGGGTCATTCTCAGCACTGCAGTCACACTGACATGGTGGTGGTGTGTTAGTTTGTGTTGTGCTGGTACGAGTGGATCAGACACAGCAGTGCCGCTGGAGTGTTTAAACACTGTGTCCACTCACTGTCCACTCTATTAGACACTCCTACCAAGTGTCTCCACCTTGTAGATGGAAAGTCAGAGACAGAAGCTCATCTGTTTCTGCACAGTTTGTGTTGGTCATCCTCTAGTCCTTCATCAGTGCTCACAGGACGCTGACCACAGGACGCTGACAGCTGGACATTTTTGGTTGTCAGACTTGCAGCTGTAAAAGGACCTGTAATACTGCTCCTTCACACGTAGGGCTCACACACACACACATCCACATCACTGAAAGAAGTTAAAGGTTTTAATGGACAAGATATTAAACAGGTGAGATGATCAGTGGAGCTAAGTTTTTACGTCCATCATAGAGGCCAGGGCCAAAGTACGGATAGAGTTTCTCAGTGAAAGACTGACCAGTGAAGGAGTAGATTTGACACCTGACCTCAACATCATAGAAGGAGACCAGACCCTCCTCATAATCCACAAACACCCCCACCTTCTGAGGAGCCTGTTTCAAAGAGAGAGGAACACAGGCAGTGTCCAGAGCTTGATATTCAGTCTTATTCCTCAGACACACAGTCCAGTATCCTTTCTCAGGACTGAGTGTAATCTCTCCCTTCCTGTTACTGGACTCTGTAGTCACTCCAACATCCCACTTTGTCTTCTCTCTGACCTGCACCTCATAGTAAAATCTCCCTGAGGAGAACCCCTCCTTTCCCAGCACTCCGGGCCAAAGATCAAACCTCTGTGGTTTCTCAAAGCGAGAATATTCTGCCCCTTCATCGCTCACTTGTTTTCCATCATCAGAGAGAAAGAGATAGCGATGAGCTGTATCAGGATCCAGAGTCACGTCCACTGAAATAGAAACACAGTTTAGATGTACATGCAGCATTTAAGAGAGGAGATGTTTAAACATGAGATGAATAGAAATCCACACACCTGCATATTTCTGGATTCTGTTGAACTCTGAACAAAGAATAATAGACAAGAAAGTGGGTTTTAAATTTATGCACTTAATTAATTAAAATTCTGATGGAAAAAATGCACAAAAGGACCAAAGACATACATTTACTTTATGAACCTTAACAACTCACCACTCTTTTCAAACTTCTCCATCTCCTGACTGAGATCTTCCTGAAGCTGAGACAGAGCTCTCCTCAGACTCTTCACACTCAGATGAGTCTTAACACTGATGTCAGTCCAGTTCTTGGTTTGTGGGAGGCTGCAGAGGGACGGGTCAATCTACAGCACAGCAGGAGACAGGAGAAACCCCTCAGCATGGGCAGTGCTGTCCTGTGCTGGACTGCATCACTATTGAGAAACAGTGGGACTCTGACCTGTAGGAGGCAGACGTGGTCCTCAGTGTGGGAGAGCTGCTCCAGCTCATTGTTTCTCCTCTTCAGCTCAGTGATCTCCTGCTCCAGCTCTTTAATGAACTCTTCAGCCTGCCTCTCTGCTGCTTTCTGCTTCTCCTCCATCACCTCCAGCAGATCAGCCTGTCTTCTCTCAATGCAGCACATCAGAGCTCTGAAGATCTCCACATTGTCTGCTTTCTCCTTCTCTGTGTTTCTCTAACAGGAGACAACAATCAGATCAACAACACTGTTTAAAGAGCAGCTTTCGGATTTCAAATTCAGTTCAATGTGTTTTAAAATCTCACTTTATTGAGTTCTACAGAAGAGAGTCTGATCTCCTCAATCTTCTTCAGTCGCTCCTGGATCATGTCCTGAACTTCTGCCTGGGTCTTCTCCAGCTGAGTCTACAGAACACATTTAAACATTAATATAAAGACATCACTGTCAGTAAAATCTACATATAAACATTTCTCACCTTCTTCACATGAATCTCCTCCTCAATAGGAACAGTGCTGTGGTTCTTGTGGTCACCTTCAGTGCAGAACCGACACACACACGTCTGGTCGTCTCTACAGAACAGCTCCAGAGGTCTCTCATGTTTCTGGCAGATAACTTAGTTCTCAGGTTCTCCACAGGATCCACCAGCATTGGCTAGCAGGTTTAGTTTTATGGGCATCCAGATGAGTGTTGCAGAAAGAGAGCCCACAGTCCAGACAGGACTTTACAGCCTCCAGCTGCTCCTCACTGCAATGATCACAGAACCTTACATGTGGGAACATTTCTCTGGAGACTCCACCTGAATTGGCTTTTTGAACTGAGCAGCCAGTTCAGAGATGAACGTATTCACAGACAGGTCTGGTCTTTGGAAGAATTCTCTTTTACAGACTGGACACCAGCAGTGTAAGCTGCTGTCCCAGCACTCTCTGAGACAGACCATGCAAGTTGTGTCCACATGGAGTAGAGACTGGATCATTGAACACATCCAGACAATTAGAGGCACTGGATCTGATCTTCAGACAGGAGACTGCTGGAGGAAGCCATGACTGACTGAGGAGATAATGAAAGTGATTATAATCCTTTGTTTTAATTACAAATGATCAAATCACAGAAATTATTAAGCTTCAGTTCCGTTTGTGTTTTTACTCACAGTAATATCTGACACATCAGCTGCGGGAGCTTCTTCACTGCATAATCAGAGGAGACAGTGAAAGGAGGGATATGCGTAGCCTTAACAATATCATCGGAAGGAGGAGTGGGAGACATGGCATTGAAGGCTTTGATCCAAGTTCTACCAATGTTGGGTTTCTGCTGTAACTGGTAAACATCACATTGGGTAAACCTAATGTACCATGACACGAATGGGGTGGGGATGCCATGCCAGCCTCCTCCACAGACCTCTCCCACCTGGATAGGACGTGTCGCTGTGAGGTAATGTTCTTTGATTTCTCAATTGCCTTTGAACACTAAACCTTCTGCTGAGAGACAAGCTGGACAGGAGGCAGGCCCACACCTCTGACCTGGATCACACCAGGCACCACAGAGGCGGTGCCCTCCCAACTCCTGGAGGAGGAGGGAGTTTGGTGGTGTGTCATAGTTACTGGTTATACAGTTACTGTTTATACCTTCACTGGTTAATATTTTGGATCAGTTACTGATTTATACAGTTACTGGTTGTATTTGGATCGTTACTGGTGAATATTTGGTCCGTTACGTTATCACAGTTACTGGTGAATATTTTGGATCAATTTTTAGTTTATACAGTTACTTAGTTAATATTTACGGATCCATTACTGGTAGATATTTGGATCGGTTACTGGTTATACAGTTACAGGTTAATATTTTAGATCCGTTACTGGTTATACAGTACCTGGTGAATATTTTACAGATCAGTTACTGAATTTATACAGTTACTGGTTAATATTTTGGATCCCGTTACTGGTGAATATTACGGATCGGTTATGGTTATACAGTTACGAGTTAATATTTTGGATCGTTACTGGTGAATATTTTGGATCGGTTACTGGTTCTACAGTTACTGATAATAAAGTTACTGGTTATACAGTTACTGTAGTGAATATTTTGGATCAGTTACAGTTTATACAGTTACTGGTTGTATTTTGGATCGTTACTGGTGAATATTTTGGATGGGTTACTGGTTATACAGTTACAGGTTAATATTTTTGGATCCGTTAAGGCAGATATTTTGGATCCGTTACTGGTTGTAGTTACTGGTTATATAGTTTGTGGTTTTTACAGAAACCAGGTTTTTCAGGGCAGTGTAACAGTCTCATAGTTCTTGCTTTTTCTCTTAGGAAAGTAAAATGGATCTCACCTGTTCACAGTGAGAACAATCTGTCAAAAGATCAGATACCTGATACATAATGCATGTTGATACTGAACAAGGTCCAATTCGATCCAGCAAGAGATATGAACCTTTCACAAGTAGGTCTGCATTACAGAAATGAGCTTCACATTCCAGCACGTTCTGCAAGCTGCTCTGCTTAAAGCTCAGCTATTAACCCCTCAAAACCCAGAGCAGCTGAAGCCCCAGCAGAACTGTGGTGCAGAACCTCAGCAGTAACCCTGCAACAAAGAGAACTTCATCACCAACCTCACCTTTACAGAAGATCTGCAGGCTACCCAGGCACCCTAGAGCTTCTCTCTGAAACAGACAGAAGCTGAAGGAGGTGGATCAGATTAGGAATCAGTTCAGCTCTTCACTTTCATTTCTCCACTGTGACGTCACAAGGGCACGCCCACCATACCGGGAAGAGTTGGACGCACTTTGGCCTCCAGGTGATTAAGTGCTGCATTTATAAATTATTTAATTTGAATTTAAATTAAATATTTTAAAATAAATAATAATCAAAATCAAGCTTTTCCATAATATTATAATTTTATGTGACGCAGCATAAATTTACAGTGGGCGTGTTAAGCGGAGGGGCGTGGTTGGTGGTAGCGTGAAGCGGCCCGTGTGAAGGTGAAGAGGATCTTCCAGAGTTCTGATCTCAATGAAGGTAGTGCTGTGTGTGTGTAATATTGTGGCTGTGTGTGTGTGTGTTTAGTCTCCGGTTTTGGATCCGTCGTGGTGTTTATCCCCGTCGGTGTGCGTTTTTAGATCTCAGTTTTAGTGTCCGTCGTTGGGGTTTATCCACCGTCGGGGTCGTTGAGTCTCAGTTTAATTGTCCGTCGTAGGGTTTATCCCCCGTCGGTATGGTTTAGTCTTGGTTTTAGTGTCCGTCCGTGAGGTTTGCTCCCCCGTCAGGTGGTTTTAGTCTGGTTTAGTGTGTCCGTCGTCGGGTTTGTCCCCCGTCAGGTGGTTTAGTCTCAGTTTAGTGTCCGTCGTCAGGTGGATTTTAGTCTCAGTTTATGTCCGTCATCGGGTTGTACACGTCGGTGATTCGTCTCAGTTTTAGTGATAAGTGCATTGAAATTGGTTTTAGTCTCGGTTTAGTGTCCGTCCATCGGGTTTGTCCCCACGTCCCGAGGTGGATTTAGTCTCGGTTTAGTGTCCGTCGTCAGGTTTTGTCCCCCCGTCGCGGGGTGGTTTAAATCTCAGTTTAGTGTCACGTACGTCCCGGGTGGTTTAGTCTCGGTTTAGTAATGCGTCATGAGTTTTGCCCCGTCAAATTAGTTTAAATCCAGTTTAGTTTCACGTGCGTCGGGGTGGTTTAGTCTCGGTTTTTAGTGTCCAAGTAGAGTGGGTTTGTCCCCCGTCGGGTAGTTTTGAAGCTCAGTTTTAGTGTCGTCATTAGGTGGTTTAGTCTCGGTTTAGTGTCACATTAAATGAAATTGGTTTAGTCTCGGTTTTTAGTGTCATGGTGGGTTTGTCCCCGTCGGGGTGGTTTTAGTCTGGTGCATCCACTGTCAGTATGATGGTGTTGGTGAGAGTGCAGGATGTTTGGAGTTCACCTTCAGCCTTCTCTTCCCAAATCTCGCTCATCCCAGAAGTCCACCAATTAGACTCTCATTCGACCTGCTTTTGCGAAATCATAAGCCCAAAGACCATAAGAGCCTTTCTGTTTTATTTCAACATTTGTGACTGTGATTAAGAAGAACGTATGCTCAGATGCAGTTTAACAACAATAAGCCTGAGCCATTTTCATCACGTATTAAGCATGCGATTTTGTATCTTGGCCCCTGGTTTAAACCATTTACCTAAACCAGTTTTCCTCAGTGCTGATCCTGGAGGCACCTCTCCCTGCACATTTATTTAACACTGTTGCAACTGATGGGTTTATTGGCGGAAACAGGAAAACTTTAAAATGCGCAGGGTAGGGGTGCCTCCAGGACAGGTTGAGAAACAAATGATCAACCCTCCCATTCATTGGTGTGAAGCTTCTTCATGTGAGGTCATTTGAGAGGGTGGTGTCAGGCTTCCTTGGTCTGTGAGTGGATCTGTCCAAATGAGGAGGCGAGCTTGCCACCACAGACACTGGTTGGAATGGAATGGAAATACATTGTCCATCTGTAATATAACCATTGGCTTAAACCCTCCCGAGTTAAAACACAGTGCTGGGTATTTGGACAACTTGGGTTCCTCTACCCAAACGTTTTTTTGATGCTTAGAAGAGCAGGTTTTGGAAGCATGTTAAACATAAATGAACCTTCCTCACTTCTCTTTTGTGACATGATGGTCAAATTTACATACAGTGCTGATTTTGATTAGTAATGAATTATTTGGACTATACCAGCGCATCAACCACTCTTTCACTATGTATTCATCAGTCATGGCTTCGTCAGCAGGTCTACAACTGTGTCTGGTCAGCTCCAGTGCTCCATCTGTCTGGAGTGTTCTGGGCCAGTCTCTCTCACGCTGTGGACTACTTCTGCATAGTCTGTCTCCAGGAAGTATTGGGACAGCAGCTCCCTACACTGTCCAGTTTATGCAGAATTTCTCGAAGATCCTGACCTGTCTGAATATGTTCATCTCTCTGGACTGGCTGCTCAGTTCAAGGGAGTCAGTTCAGTGAAGAAATCAGCAGAGCTCAGAGAAACGTTCCTCCAAGCGTGGGGTGTTCTGTAGTTGCAGTGAGGAGAAGATTGGCGCACTATCATCCTGCCTGGACATGGGGTCTCCAAACATTCACTCTGATGCCTCATAAAACTGTAGCTAAACTCAAGAAGCTGCAGTGGATGCTGCATGCATTACAGGACTATCTGCCAGCACAAGAACCCTGAGGCTGTTCTGTAGAGATGACCAGACGTGTGTGTGCCAGTTCTGCACTGAGGGTGACCACAAGACCCACAGCACTGTTCCTATCGAGGAGGAGAGTGGAGAGAAGAAGGTGACCCACAAATAGGAATATTTTCATAACCTAGATCTCATTTATACAATGAAAGTAGTTATTGATGAAACGGCTAACATACTGAATGCCCACAGACTCAGCTGGGGAAGATGCAGGAAGAAGTTCGGCAGATGATCCAGGACAATTTGAATAAGATTGAGGAAGTCAAGCTCTCTGTGCAACTAAGTAAGTAGTTAAGGTTCATTAGTCTTCTCAGTATAACTATAGAAGTGATTACAGTCACAATCAGTCTAAAATCGTTTTAAATTGACAGAAAAATACAGAGAAAGATAAAGCAGACAGCGTGGAGATCTTCACAGCTCTGGTCCGGTCCATTGAGAGAAGCCAGGCTGAGCTGCTGGAGGTGATGGAGGAGAAGCAGAAAGCAGCAGAGAGGCAGGCTGAAGAGTTCATTAAAGAGCTGGAGCAGGAAGTCCCACAGGCTGAAGAGGAGAAACTTACCGAGCTGGGCAGCTCTCCTACACTGAGGACCACGTGCGTCTCCTACAAGTCAGAGTCCCTCTGTTTCTCAATAGTGATGCAGTCCAGCACAGGACAGCACTGTCCATGCTGAGGGGTTTCTCTTGTCTCCTGCTGTACTGTAGATTTGCAAGTCCCTCTGCAGCCCCAACACATAAAGAACCGGAGTGAGGTCACCGTTACCACTCATCTGAACCTGAGGAACTTGAGGAGAGCTCTGTGTGAGCTTCAGAAGTATGTGAGGAGATGAATGAACTTGTTGAGTTGGGTGAGTTTTCTGGTCAGACATTTTAATGTATGAATTAATGAAGTTATCCAGGAATGGATTTCGTACGGAATTTAGATTTATTCAAGAAGCTTCCATCCAATATTATGTTAATGTTTAATAAGTTGCATCTTCTATTAAATTAAGCACAATTTAATTTCTATCCCACCTTCTCTTCTCTATTCTTTTCCAAACAGAGTTCAAGAGAATGAAGTGTTTTTCAGGTACGTGTCCACATACTAATGATATGAATGGGCATTTCAATACTTCTGATTATCGCTCTTAAAGAACCATTATATTTCACATTTAACCCCGTGCAGAAATGAGGCCCTGGTCAACAGTGCAGATTATTATTGTATTTTCTTCATTTCAAATCATAAAAATAGCTAAAAGGAAAAAGAGGCTGGAACAGTAGTTTTGGTCAATGCGTAACACCTCCTTTCTTACCATCTCATTTGTCCACTGCAAAACTTCTCGTTTGAGTCAGATTTTGACTCTGGTTGCCCTGCATTTTTGAATGATGTAATATTACAACAGTACGTCTGTAAAATGTAAAAAATGAAAGAGAAAGAAACGAAAAGAGAGAATAATGTTTAAGAAGACGTATAATAAGAGGGTATACGTATGAATCCACGATGTGAAGAGAAAGAGGCTGTGATGACAAACCTTCTACTTACACCTTACTCTCTCTCTCTCTCTCTCTCTCTCTCTCTCTCTCAGTGGATGTGATTCTGGATTCTAATACAGCTCATCCTAAACTCCTGCTGTCTGGTGATGGCAAACAAGTGAGATATGGAGATAGACGACGAATTGTCCCAGACACCCGAGACAGGTTTGATTATTTGTGTCTGTGTGCTGGGAAGCGAGGGCTTCAATGCAGGAAAATTTTACTTTGAGGTCCAGGTCCGAGGGAACACCGAATGGGATTTAGGAGTGACCAGAGAGTTCAGCGAAAGGAAGGGATTCGTTGCACTGAGTCCTGAGAACGGATACTGGATTGTGTGCCTGAGAAATGGGACTGAGTACGAGGCTCTGGACGACCCCCCCGTCCTCCTCTCCTTGAAACAGTGTCCCCAGAAAGTGGGGTGTTTGTAGTTATGAGGGAGGGCATGATCTGCGTTCTCTCACGATGTTTGGCCTTGGATCTTATCTACTCTTTCACTGGTCAGTCTTTCACGAGAGCTCTGTCGTTCTTCAGCTGATCTCAATGGCGGGGATGCAACGAGCACCAATGATCATCACCAGCTGCTAATGGAGCTTCCTTCACTTCTGGCGCCAGACCTGCGTCTGCCGGTGTGTAAAGTGTGAAACTGATTAACATTGGAGCACTTTATCCAGCACTGAAAATACCACAACACAAAAAAATGATTGCACCGCAAAGGAACCAACCGACTGCAGTGCGTCTGTCATGGAGTCACTTGATGGAGATGACCAACGAACCCGCGTGTGGACGCACCGTGGTCGGCACTCAAGATCAACGGTTTGTTGTCACATGTCCAGAAGGTCTGGTGTGATGTGTGGGTGCAATTTTGAACGATGCCAGACCAACGTTACATTAATGAGGTCCTGCAACCAGTGGTTCCGCCGTTTCTGAACACACACTCCGGTTCTCTATTCCAACAGGACGATGCTCGTCCACCTTTTTGAGGGCATATTCATTGAGGGAAAATTTTCACTTTTGGTCTTTGATTACATTCATGCAGCTTAATCACTAAACCCTACAGAGGAATTTTGAGCACTCTCAACCCCCTCTTAAGGTCGTTCCCCACTCCTTAACCTCGTTCTCTTCCTCCACCTTCGTCCTGCTTTCTAGGGTTAATAAGCTCTAAAATATGCCTCATTCTCAGAACAAGCATGGTCAGGATGTTGGATGGTCCCCTCATCCTTAACTCCCCAACTCATCCCAGAAGTAGTGAATGGGCACCATCATACTCCCCTGCTCCACAGCTCAATGCTGGGGGGCTTTAGAACCCTCTAACCCACCTGACGTGGACGCAGTGCCAGCATGTTCACGTCTATGTGCTCCAGAGAGTCCTATTCTATTGGCCGATCTTCTGTACAGGTGATTAGACGTGCTTGTGTGTGCATTTAAACATTTGTGCAGCAAGGAGACTGTTGATGATGCGTAGACCATTCGTGGAAGTGTCTCGCGGCTTGAACAAATATTTTGCACCTGATTTTCATCTGATCAGCATTGAAAACCGTTAAGTCATTGTGGACGTAGTCTCAGGCTTCAGATCAGACCCTGAGAGAGCTCCCTCAATTCTCCCTCCAGAGCATTTATCATATTCATTTCATTCATTCCATTTCATTCATCTCATGCAGTACAGACAGATCTCACGGGGGTATGGTGTGGTATCTTCATCACGGTCCTCAACTGAAGCCTGCTTGCTTTCTGGTACCTGGTTCATTTTCCACTTTCACTGCCCTCTTGATGTGTTTTTGAGTTTCTACTACTTCTGACTGTTTCTGTTTGACATCCTCGTCGTTTTTAATATTAAAGCTTTTACATTTACTGTGAGCATCTGACTCTGACTCTGATCTGTAGCCAGTGTTCTAGCACTTCATGCAATAAGCTGCCAGCATTCCCACATCATCTATTCCCGTATACTTGACCTCAAAACCATCATGTTTTGACCGAAGGGGTGTTTGTCAGGCATGAATTTTTCAGGGCACAGCTATTCCACCCCCTGCCCAACAGTGGTGGCTTGGCTAAGTCCATTAAGTAGACTGACCGAGCAAATTAGCCATTGGGAACACAGCTACAGACAGACTCCCTTCATTAAAGAAACATCACATGACCCTGTCCACTTTATTTCTTACATTTTTAACGGTGCCTTTTCTGGAGTTGTGTGTGGAATGATCTGTTACCCACACAGCAAATTTCTAAAAAAGGGTGCAGGGTGTCAGTATATTTGACCATCACCGTGTATTGTGTCCACAACCTGTGTAGTTTAAAAGCTCGTCTTGACCAAGAATTGTGACCAAAGCCAAGTGATATAAACCTGCGGCAAAACTGGTCAGGAACTGGTTAATCCAGCTTTCAACAATGTGGTGGAATTTTATCTATTAATCGGAGTCAGACACCTTCGGTTTTGTCAAGTAATAAGTTTATAATATTCTGCAGAAGAAGAGCATGCTGGATGGCGGCAGTAACGAAGAGGTGAGCCGAGAAGAGATGGAATTTACAACATGAACACCAGCGCAGCTGCGTGGAGCCTTGCGCACATGCATGGTCAATTTCGATGTCAGTACGTTCCACGTAACTATCAACAGGGCCAGCAGGGAGTGCAGCGGGAGGTCAGCGCGTCTGCTGATAACACAGTTGAGCTTTGACATCCTGTTCTGCACAATTACAGTGTCAGCATCTCAAGAAAAACAACTTCATAGTATGCACGATGGAGGAAGAATACAATATAATAAATACAATTTTAATCAGTAATAGTGCCGTTATAACAACCTTTACCATTAAAAGATCAGCTCCAGACCATCTGAAAGAAGCCATCAATGATGGGACAAGTTTTAATTTCTGCTGTAAAAGATAACTTTTAAAGAATCAAAGAAACAGCGCTATAGTTTCAGATGGTGGTAAGCCAGCTTGTTAAACTGCGTGGTAGATCTTTCTGCTGTCTTGCTGCATGATGGAGATTTCACAATAAACTTGATAAACCTGTTTCTGATTCTGCCATCAGGAGTGAATTATTGACCCTTGTCAGGTCAACAGTGACACTGGGAAACAACAGATAAGCTAACATTTTGGATCAGAGCAAATCATTTCTTTCTTCACTTTGTCCTTTTCATGGGTTGGTTTAATTAATCCTCATTTAGTCCTTAAACGGTTCCAGAACTTCTCAGTTCAGTCAGCATACAATTCTCCCCAGCTAAGTTGGGTTGCTTCTTATGGAATAGCCTCTTTCAATCTTCAGATGATGGATGGTGGTACACTACACTAGCTTGTGAAAGTTGTTGATGTCATCCACAGTTGTTCCAATAGATTCTTCACACGGCTTTACCGTGTCTTCAAATCAAATGCCGTTGTCTCCTCAACTGATGAGTTTGATTCAAAGGCTAGTTTTCTCTATTAAGCAGATCTCTGGTCTTCATGCTGTTTGTCTTAAACCAGGGTCACCAATCTTGCCCTGGAGGTACCTTCCTTCACACTATAGATTAAACCCTTATCATCCCACCTGATCCAGCTAATTACTGGTTGAATGGGGTGTTAGACTTGGGTTGGAGTTCAAACCTGCTGGCAGGTAGCCTTGCAGGAGCAGGGTTGGTGACCCCTGCTTTAAACAGGGCTAACCTTCTTCCCAGGCAAAGAGCAAGTTTACGTTTATTGTTTTAACAATCAGTGTATATGGTTATAGTTCCTCAAAGTCATATTGCAATCACAGAAACACAAATGTGTAGCATTACATGTGAAATTTTGATTGAAATTGCACTTTCCAACACAAGGAAGTGAGAAATCCCTACCTCGGGAGAAGAGTTCAACAGTTCCAGCAGTTGAAGTTTGAGAGGGTCTTTGCATGGGATAGTTATCACAGGACACTAGCCAAGGAACCTCTACAACTCCATGGGTGGTGGATCATTCAACACTGATCACCTGAGACGTGGTGGTGAGTGGAGTTAGTGCTGGTACAGTGGATCAAGACACAGCAGTGCTGCTGGAGGTGTTTAAGCACTGTGCTTCGCTGCCCACAGGACCTTGCGTGGATATATCTGGTTGACACTGAGGGTTTTAAACACTCCAGCAGCACTGCTGTGTCTGATCCGCTGTCAATGCCACTGCAGTGCCGAGAGCAAAATGTTGTACCTGGCGTCACTCCAGACTGAAGAAGTTTCCCTCTTTCTGTAAAGGATTGATGATGAGGTTTATCAGAGTGAAGTCCCAACTGCTCTAGCAGCTGGTGTTGATTATGTTCGATTGTGTTTATTGTTCTGAGCAGGTCCAGATTAAATGGTATGATGGAGTAGTTTGAGTTTTAAACTGAAGAATTTCGTTTAGAAGTGAACAGGTGAGATGATCAGTGGAGCTGAGTTTTTACCTCCATAATTGGGACGGGGCTGGCTGTGGATGGAAGTCCTCTCAGTGAAAAGGCTGACCAGGTGAAGGGTAGATATGAGCCACCCTCAACATCATGAAGGAGACCAGACCCTCCTCATAATCCTAAACACCCCCACCTTCTGAGAGCCTGTTTCAAAGACAGGAACACTAGGAAGTCCACTTAGCACATATTCTGTGTCTCAGCCAGAGACACAACCCAGTATCCACATTCAGGACTGGCTGCAATCCATCCCTTCCTGTTACTGGACTCTCCTGATCACTCCTAAATCCTCAGTGCTTCCTCTGACCTGCACTTCATAGTAAAATCTCCCTGAGGAGAACACCTCCTTTCCCACCATACAGGGACAATCAAACCTCTCTGGTGTCTCAGGGAGGTTCTGTCGTTTGTTTCCATGTCTAACCTGTTTACCATCATCAGACAGGATGAGTTTGGGTGAGCTGTATCAGGATCCAGAGTCACGTCCACTGAAAGAAAAAATACATAAATGAACATACAGCATTGAAGAGAGGAGATGTTTAACCATGAGATGAATAAAATTCCACACACCTGCATATTTCTGGATTCTGTTTAACTCTGGAAAAAAATGGAAACTGATTCAAATAAAGCACAAATATCACACACACACCCATTACGCTGAACAAGTGCATGTATGAGAAAAGTCAACAACTCACCACTCTTATCAATCTTCTCCATCTCCTGACTGAGATCTTCCTGAAGCTAGGACAGAGCTCTCCTCAGACTCTCCACACTCAGATGAGTCTCAACACTGATGTCAGTCCAGTTCTTGGTGTGCGGGGGGCTGCAGAGGGACGGGTCAATCTACAGTACAGCAGGAGACAGGAGAAACCCTTCAGCATGGGCAGTGCTGTCCTGTGCTGGACTGCATCACTATTGAGAAACAGAGGGACTCTGACCTGTAGGAGGCGGATGTGGTCCTCAGTGTGGGAGAGCTGCTCCAGCTCAGTGTTTCTCCTCTTTAGCTCAGTGATCTCCTGCTCCAGCTCTGTAATGAACTCCTTCCAGCCTGCCTCTCTGCTGCTCTGCTTCTCCTCCATCACCTCAGCAGATCAGCCTGGCATCTCAATGGAGCACATCAGAGTTCTGAAAGATCTCCACATGTCTGCTTTCTCCTTCTCTGTGTTTTCTAACAAGGAGACAACAATCAGATCAACAACACTGTTTAAGAGCAGCTTTCCAGATTTCAAATTCACTTCAATGTGTTTAAAAAATCTCACTTTATTAGAGTTCTACAGAGAGTCTGAGGAGAAGTCTTCTCAATCTTCTTCAGTCGCTCCTGGGTCATCTGCAGGAGCACGCCTGGTCGCCTCCAGCTGAGTCTGTGACAGAGAGACAAATGACCTGGCTCTTGATCAGTTGATGATTGGATAACAGCTCTCTAAATGTACCTTCTTCTCTTCACTCTCCTCCTCTACATAGGAACAGTGCTGTGATTCTTGTGTGGTCAGTCTCAGTGGAGAACCGACACACACATGTCTGGTCATCTCCTACAGAACAACTCCAGGGTCTCTCATGTTTTCTGGCAGGTCTTAGTCCTCAGGTTCTCACAGGATCCACCAGCTTGTGCTTCTTGAATGAGCGATTTTCTGATGAGGCTCAGGTAGAATGTTACCAGTAAGAGGCCACACAGACCAGACAGGACTTCAGAGCTGGACGTTTCTCTTCACAGAAATCACAGAAGACCTGAGATCTGAGTGGTTTCTCTAGACTCTGCTGGGTCACCTGAACTGACTTCTTGAACTGACATTCCCGGTCCAGAGATGGGCGTGTTCACCACGTAGCTCAAGTCTTCCTGGAGAATTTGCTATTTACAGACTGGACACTGGCAGTGAGCTGCCTGTCCCAGCACTCTGAGACACACCATGCAGAAGTTGTGTCCACATGAAGTAGAGACTGGATCCCAGTGTTTCCACATCCAGACAGATGGAGCACAGGAGCTGATCTTCAGTGGGGAGACTGCTGGGGAAGCCATGACGACTGAGAGACAGAAGGACATTATTAAATGAATGGAGGAATAACAGTAAATCATCCATCATGAAAGTATTATTATCTGGAGTCAAAATCATTCCAGATTTCACACTTCAAGTGCAGCACATTATAGTTTCACATTGAAAAGCAGCTACAATGTTACCTGATTTATACGATTGTTCTTCTATTCTGGACATTTGCCAGGTAAATGATTCAGATTGTTGGGTCTGATAAAGAATTTTGATGACACTGATTTTTTTTTATCTGTGGCTTCCCAATCAATGTTTCCCACACACACTCATCTCACAGTACTTCTGTTTGATGATACACATTTTTGGATAGCAATACCACCCAGCAATACCTAGGAGCACCATAGAAACTGTCTAGTAGCAACTGTAACACCACAGCAACCAACTAGCAACACCATAGCAGCTGCCTACTAACCATGGCAACACCACTGGCAACTGCCTGCTAACCACATAGCAACACCATAGCAACCTGTTTGATTCCTGATTCCTGTAATAAACATAACAGGGTAATCTAAAGATGAATAAGAAGAAGGAGGAAACTGGTATAGAGTGATACCATAAAACTGGTATTGTTTACAGAAAGTACCATGAAACCCTCATGTCAACCTCCAACTCCAACCCTCAAAATTCAGGAGCTAAAAATGATGTGATGTAACCATCCAACAACACACCTCAAATGTAACCGTCTACTAACTCTTAACCATGGAGCACAGAACTAGTCACTATAGTAGTGAACTGCACTCTATGTCCACATGTTTGTGGACACTTTCTTATTAGAGAGGTCAGCTAAAGTCTCAGTGTCCAGCTCCAGCTTACTCCAACAAAAGCAGGGGAAGCTCTTTTAAAAGCCTTGATTTCAGAAGAAAGAGTGAATGAGCAGGTGTCACAATACTTTTGTCCATGTGGTGTATGTGGGCTGTGATGATATTCTACCATCAGCTCAGGTAGTTTCACTGCAGAACATTACAGAAGCTCACAGTCTCCATACTGACCACACCTGACTGTGCTGACCCAGGTAGACCTGTTCACTGAGGGTGCTGAACTCTGACTGTATGTCCTGTAGGTGATGATGTCATGCTTTGTCTTTAATCCCGCCTACAGGTCCTTACAGTGTTGATCTGCAAGCTGCTCTGCTTAAAGCTCAGCTATTAACCCCTCCAGATCCAGAGCAGCTGAAGCTCCAGCAGAACTGTGGTGAAGAACCTCAGCAGTAACCCTGCAACAGAAAAAACTTCATCACCAGTCTTTCACCTTTCACTCACCTTTCTGAGAAGATCTGGAGAAGCTGCAACAGATCAGATTAGGAAGCAGTTCTGTTCTTCACTTTCATTTCTGCACTGTGACGTCACGTGGCCACGCCCCTTTTGCCAGGAGGCGTTGGCTGACCTTGTAGGTTCTGGCCACCAGGGGGAGACATTTACCAAATGAACCACAGTGTCCTACTGTACAACTGACTCCTTCAAACATACACTGTATACTGGGAGCTGTACTGGGAAGTGCTGTGGTTATGCTTATTTTGGCCTGGGAGTTGGTTGTGTTGTACTGGGATGGGTTTGGCTTGTACTGGGAGGAGCATGGGGAGTTTTGGGTTGTACTGGGAGGAATTGTGACATAAAATGGGAAGGGTTTGGGTTGTACAGAGTTCCTTTCCTCCCATTTCCCACTGTTTAGCAGACATGCATCTCAACCTCTGACCACTGAGCCTCCACTGGCCCGAACACATCTGTATTCTGTATGACCATATAAAAACCACCTGATTTACGGTGACCTTCTTCTTTCTTGGGTTGTAGTCTATCAGTCCATGGCAACCATGGTACCAGTTCTTCTAGCAGCAGTACAGGCCCAGAGCATTGCTCCCACCACCACGTATACATATATACCTTTACATTTATGGCATTTAGCAGATTCCCTTTAGTCAGAGCAACTTAGAATAGTGCTTTGCTGTTCACTCAGAAATCCTTAGCTAGTAGACCAGGCTAGAATATGGAGATTCCTCAATCTTAGATGCTGCTTAAACAAATGTCCGATTGAAGACCAACAAGATTCAGTTTAAATATAAAACTTTAATGAATTAATTACTGTTGAAAGAGATGGGCTTCAGTCTGCGTTTGAAGACAGTGAGTGACTCCCAGGAGAACTTTGTTCCACCAGAACAGAAAAAAGTCTGGATCCTTGTCTTCCTACATCATGTATGGAAGTGCTGGTCCATTTTTGGCTTTGTAGGTCAGCATCAAGGTTCTGAATCTGATGTTCAGCTACAAGAAGCCAATGAAGGGAACGCAGCAGAGGAGTTACATGGCTGAGTTTGGGGACATTTAAGAAAAGTTGTGCTGCTGCATTCTGGATGAGTTGAAGGGTCTGATGGTCTGCAGAGGAGTTGCAGTTCTAGTCTTAAAATGACAAGAGACTGAACAAGCACCTGAGTGGCCTCTCTAGACAGAAAATGTCAAATTCTCCTGATGTTGTAAAGGAGAAACCTGCATGACCGAGTCAGGTTTGCAACATGAGCCGAGAACAATAACTGGTCATCCACAACTACACCAAGGCTCATGCAGCAGTGAGTGACCAGTGAGTTCTCAAGGGAAATGGTGAGATCAGGGTGAGGACCACTGGTTCCAGGAATGAATAGCAGTTTGGTCTTGCTGGGGTTGAGTTTGAGGTGATGGGCTGCCATCCATAATAAGACATCAGAGAGGCAAGCTGAGATCCGCGATGAGACCTGGGTGTCGGAGGGAGGGAAGGAGAGGATGAGTTGAGTGTCATTAGCATAGCAGTGGTCAATAAAGCCATGAGAAGATATTACTTTACCAAGAGATAAGAGGATAAGATAAGATAGAACTTTATGGATCCCTTGGGAGGGTTCCCTCAGGGAAATTAAGATTCCAGCAGCAGCATCAGTACAGAACAGAAAAGAGTAGAAAGAAAAGATAGAAATTAGTAAAGAAACACTATATAAATGTAAAGAATATATAATATAGAGACTATATTACAATCTACTATATACAGTAGATAAATAGTGCATGAAAGACGAGTCCTGTAGGAGGCGGTATTGCACATTATTACTGCAAGAGAAGTAGTGTGGAGAGAAAAGAGAAGAGGATGTGAACCATCACAATGCAGAACCGGTGCTTCCAACGATACCAAGTCTCTCTCTGCAGTCTAACAATAACTCAAGCAGTGTAAATCACGTGTCACTGTTAGAAGCCAAAAATACAGAAATCTTTAAAACTACATGTGACTAAATTATGAGTTTTCTTGTGGGAAATTATGTTTTTGATTTATGAAGAAGTGGACCAAAAAAGATGAAAAAGATTGAGAACCTCTAGGAAACATTTGGGTTCTACTTACAAAAAAGAAAAAAAAAAACTCTCAGAAAACGAAACTTAACCTGGCCTCTAGGGACAGGAAATGTGTGTGATAACAGTCTGGACATGACGTTTTAACAGAGACTTGGTTATGCCCTGGTGCTGCACCAACCCTGACCGGATGGTGGCACAAATGGATATTAAACAAAATTGGAAACCCTTTCATCTATTTTCTATTTGTTACTTTTTGTCCAATGATCTGATGAATACCTATGAAAACTCTGAATGGTGTTTTTATTTTGGTCAACAACAACAACAACAACAACAACAACAACAACAATAATAATAATAATAATAATAATAATAATAATAATAATACTATCATCATCGTCATCATCATCATCATCTCTCATTTTTCCATTGTTCTTGTGGGCATTATAATATTATAAACTCTATCATCTCCTGTGATGTATTCGTCCATTTTTGCTTTAAGTCTGTTGAGTCTGTGGACTCTGTGGAGGCTGGTGTGGTTATAGAGTCATTAGTTCATCCTAAAACACAACTGCTAGTTCTGGTATTGTGGAATGAGCTCAGCTGCTCTTCTCCCACTTTAGCTCAGTTATTATTTTATTCAGTTATTATTTATTATATTACTTTCATTCATTATTATTTAGGGT
This sequence comes from Acestrorhynchus altus, assembly GCA_034509495.1. NCBI lineage: Eukaryota > Metazoa > Chordata > Actinopteri > Characiformes > Acestrorhynchidae > Acestrorhynchus > Acestrorhynchus altus. The sequence continues at coordinate 1,641,102 of CM067524.1, forward strand.
CCTGTTTAAGACACAGCAATGACACAGGCTTTCAGAACCAGAATCAGAATCACTTTATTGATCTCAGAGGACAAACTGTAAATGAGTTTGTGGCATTGGACCTCTCTCTCTCTCTCTCTCTCTCTCTCTCTCTCTCTCTCTCTTTTTCGCTCTAAGTGACGTCACTGAGGAGGCGCAGTGCGCATGCGCGGACTCTGTTCAGAGGGTGACAGTTGAGCGGACTGTCTGCGCACGAGCCGATCAGCGGACCTGAAGGAGACCCGCGAGGACGGAGCAGGTCTGTGTTCAGAGTTTGTCTGTTGTTGGGGTTGGGGGGGGGAGGGGGGTGTTCAGCATCAGCACCGTCAGCTGTGAGGGTTGTTCTGCTCCAGCTGTCTGATCATCTCATTCTTCTGGAAAGTTCTCCACCAAACTTCCGCAGAGGAACCTGCGGGTCCTCTGAGCTGAGGAGAGATCCTGATGCTGAAAGTGTCTGTGTCTGTTCAGCAGAAGGTGGAGGAGATGATGGGGGTCAAACTGGGGTCAGTGGTGATGGTCATCATGAAGTGATTATGAAGAACATCTCCACTGGGTCTGAATGGTCAGGAGTTCCTGTCCAGACCCTCCAGAGAACCTGCAGAGAACATGCACACAGGGGGGGGGGATCAAACAGGTTCACCTGCATCCATGTCCATAAAGGTGTCAATAGTCCAGACTGAGGGTGTTGGCTTTGGTTCAAGCTTGGGTTCTAGCTTTTCTTCTCATCCTGTACTGGTCCAGCATGTCCTATTCATGGTTGTAGAACTGGTTGCTGCCTGATCAGGTAAAGCTTCAAGAAAGTTCTCAAAACCGAATGACACCAAACTCATTCTGCATGGCTCTGTATGTATCAGAACCCTTTTCAGGTTCTCCAAATGACTTTCCAAAACCTTCTAGATCTGCCTACAACGTATGTGTCCTTCAGACATTTCAACATCAGCTTCAGCGGAAGTTAATGTTGTATCTAGACATATCTGGAATACTTGAAGTGTCACAGTGACACTGGAGCAGCACCGTTCTGGAGCACTCTCATCAACTTCTGTTTACCTCCCTAGTGACACGGAACTGTGTCCACGGTAACTGTGAAGACGAGGTGTCTTCTTACATCCTTTTGGCCCTAAATTCCCCACTCCAGAGTGAATGGACTTTGTCTTCGCTTTATCTTCACTGCATGTCCAAGAATTTGTGGACACCAAAGTACTGCATCCAGTACTTTAGGTGGGTTGGGGATGAGGTGAGGTGATGACCATCCAACACCCTGACCTCACTAATGCTTAGGTTGCTGGATGCAATCAAATCCTCACAGCAGTGTTCCAGAATCTAGTACCCTGGACAGTAGAGACAGTACCTCCAACAAAAGGAGGTGGAAGATGTGCAGTAGTTCATTCAGAGCTCATTAAAGTGTCGTTTGCCGTTTTTCATTTGTCATTTGCCATTTGTCAGTTTGTGGTTCCAGGCAGTCTCTCCACGTTTGAGAACCGGCTTCCTTTGCAAACATGCAAATACTGGAACCACCTTCTAATTTCCATGAACAGGTTTTTACACGACTGATGCAGCCGCATCTCAGCCCTCCTGCGTTATGACCCCAGTCGCACCAGTTCAGTGCAACTGCAGTTTCATATGGGTTTTACCAGACTGTGGAGACGTGGTGCACATCAAGTCCCCCTACAGCCATCTTGAAGGCTTTGTCCTACATAAAGGCGATGGTCATACTGCAAAAGTCTGGACACTTCTGGTCACTGTTTATTTTCAGAGTTTAAAGCCTCTTTATGTAAGAACTGGTATTTTGTTCCAGGACTCTGTAATTCCAGTTACTGTACTGGTACTGTAATTCACTTTTACTCCACTGCAGTAAAGACAAATCACACCTTGAGCCCCCTCATGGACAGCTATACACATGCATTTGTGGACAAGCTGAGAGATACATTTACGCCATTTATTCACACCAGGGTGATGGAACAAACTTCCCCTGGGGGTCCGAACAAGTCACTCGTTGTCTCTTTCAAGAGCATTTAACACATTGAAGGCTTACAGCTGTACTAATGCTTTTTGTGTTAAGTGTAGTACGTTGAGCACTGGGTTTCGGGGTCCTCGCTCTGATATTTGTGTTTGGCAGCATCTAAGCTTGAGGAACCTCTGCCTCGAGCCTCTAATATCGGAAGGATATTTCTGAAGTGAGCACTAAAGCACTCTGTGCAAGATCGTAAATGTACATGTAATATGACTCGGGTTAAGCAGTGTTACGTGGTTCTGGAGAGAGTTCTAGTGCAGCTCCACCAAAGTTCCATAGTGCAGAAGCGGCGTTCCGGCCCTGAGTGGGAATGAGAGAGATGCCGTTCTCCCTGTTCGTCTGACTCTGACGCTGCTGTTTTTGAGGTTCAGTTGATGCACAATGTAACAGAAGAGACCTTTTCAACAAACGCTCAAATGATACTGTTGCGTCTAAAAAACAGGATACTGTGATTTTTCATTCCATCATTCAGTCAGTCGACCTTTATTTCCACTCAGGAATATGTTGTGACTGCTCCTCATTTTCAATTTACAGCCCAAAAGGGATCGAAAACATTAAATATATATTCATTAAATAAATAAATTAATTAATTAAATGAAAATGCTTCAAAATCTTGACAAGTTTGACAAAAGATATAGAATAAAATAGACATAAATACATGAATACATTAACATAAAGCATATATATATATATATAAAAAACAAAAATGAACAGATAAAAAGTAAATGATGAGGATAAAATGATAATAATGAAGTAAGATTATAAGAATAACATAATAAGAAAATTAAGAAAAAGCATTTAAAAATGATCAGAAGTGAAACTAAAAGTAAAAAATATGACCCCTAAAAGCAGATGTTCACAGTTATCTAAAAATTTCAAACCTCACTACGTCCCAGTCTGCTTTATAAACCACGTCAGGACGGCTGTGTCTGTGTCCTGATTCTTTTCTGGTTTGGAGAACGTCTGAAATGAGACGAGGACGCGAGAGCCGGTGGGGAAGGTTGATCTGATGTTGTGGTTCTCCTCTGAGCTCATACGTGTAACAGTAGGCCTAAGCAGAGCTACGCTGTCATTCACAGATACTCGTAATATTCATACTGGAGCTGAAGGCATAACACCCTAACCTTTCTCATCCAAACCTTAACCCTAAACCCTAAACCTAACCCTTACTCCAACCTTAACCCTAAACCCTAAACCCTAAACCTAACCCTTACTCCAACCTTAACCCTAAACCTAACCCTTACTCTAACCCTAACCCTAACCTTAACCCTAAACCCTAAACCCTAAACCTGACCCTTACTCTAACCTTAACCCTAAACCCTAAACCCTAAACCTAACCCTTACTCCAACCTTAACCCTAAACCCTAAACCCTAAACCTAACCCTTACTCCAACCTTAACCCTAAACCCTAAACCCTAAACCTAACCCTTACTCCAACCTTAACCCTAAACCCTAAACCCTAAACCTAACCCTTACTCCAACCTTAACCCTAAACCCTAAACCCTAAACCTAACCCTTACTCCAACCTTAACCCTAAACCTAACCCTTACTCTAACCCTAACCCTAACCTTAACCCTAAACCCTAAACCCTAAACCTGACCCTTACTCCAACCTTAACCCTAAACCCTAAACCCAACCCTTACTCCAACCTTAACCCTAAACCTAACCCTTACTCTAACCCTAACCCTAACCTTAACCCTAAACCCTAAACCCTAAACCTGACCCTTACTCCAACCTTAACCCTAAACCCTAAACCTAACCCTTACTCCAACCTTAACCCTAAACCTAACCCTTACTCTAACCCTAACCCTAACCTTAACCCTAAACCCTAAACCCTAAACCTGACCCTTACTCCAACCTTAACCCTAAACCCTAAACCTAACCCTTACTCCAACCTTAACCCTAAACCTAACCCTTACTCTAACCCTAACCCTAACCTTAACCCTAAACCCTAAACCCTAAACCTGACCCTTACTCCAACCTTAACCCTAAACCCTAAACCTAACCCTTACTCCAACCTTAACCCTAAACCTAACCCTTACTCTAACCCTAACCCTAACCTTAACCCTAAACCCTAAACCCTAAACCTGACCCTTACTCCAACCTTAACCCTAAACCCTAAACCTAACCCTTACTCCAACCTTAACCCTAAACCTAACCCTTACTCTAACCCTAACCCTAACCTTAACCCTAAACCCTAAACCCTAAACCTGACCCTTACTCCAACCTTAACCCTAAACCCTAAACCTAACCCTTACTCCAACCTTAACCCTAAACCTAACCCTTACTCTAACCCTAACCCTAACCTTAACCCTAAACCCTAAACCCTAAACCTGACCCTTACTCCAACCTTAACCCTAAACCCTAAACCTAACCCTTACTCCAACCTTAACCCTAAACCTAACCCTTACTCTAACCCTAACCCTAACCTTAACCCTAAACCCTAAACCCTAAACCTGACCCTTACTCCAACCTTAACCCTAAACCCTAAACCTAACCCTTACTCCAACCTTAACCCTAAACCTAACCCTTACTCTAACCCTAACCCTAACCTTAACCCTAAACCCTAAACCCTAAACCTGACCCTTACTCCAACCTTAACCCTAAACCCTAAACCTAACCCTTACTCCAACCTTAACCCTAAACCTAACCCTTACTCTAACCCTAACCCTAACCTTAACCCTAAACCCTAAACCCTAAACCTGACCCTTACTCCAACCTTAACCCTAAACCCTAAACCTAACCCTTACTCCAACCTTAACCCTAAACCTAACCCTTACTCTAACCCTAACCCTAACCTTAACCCTAAACCCTAAACCCTAAACCTGACCCTTACTCCAACCTTAACCCTAAACCCTAAACCTAACCCTTACTCCAACCTTAACCCTAAACCTAACCCTTACTCTAACCCTAACCCTAACCTTAACCCTAAACCCTAAACCCTAAACCTGACCCTTACTCCAACCTTAACCCTAAACCCTAAACCTAACCCTTACTCCAACCTTAACCCTAAACCTAACCCTTACTCTAACCCTAACCCTAACCTTAACCCTAAACCCTAAACCCTAAACCTGACCCTTACTCCAACCTTAACCCTAAACCCTAAACCTAACCCTTACTCCAACCTTAACCCTAAACCTAACCCTTACTCTAACCCTAACCCTAACCTTAACCCTAAACCCTAAACCCTAAACCTGACCCTTACTCCAACCTTAACCCTAAACCCTAAACCTAACCCTTACTCCAACCTTAACCCTAAACCTAACCCTTACTCTAACCCTAACCCTAACCTTAACCCTAAACCCTAAACCCTAAACCTGACCCTTACTCCAACCTTAACCCTAAACCCTAAACCTAACCCTTACTCCAACCTTAACCCTAAACCTAACCCTTACTCTAACCCTAACCCTAACCTTAACCCTAAACCCTAAACCCTAAACCTGACCCTTACTCCAACCTTAACCCTAAACCCTAAACCTAACCCTTACTCCAACCTTAACCCTAAACCTAACCCTTACTCTAACCCTAACCCTAACCTTAACCCTAAACCCTAAACCCTAAACCTGACCCTTACTCCAACCTTAACCCTAAACCCTAAACCTAACCCTTACTCCAACCTTAACCCTAAACCTAACCCTTACTCTAACCCTAACCCTAACCTTAACCCTAAACCCTAAACCCTAAACCTGACCCTTACTCCAACCTTAACCCTAAACCCTAAACCTAACCCTTACTCCAACCTTAACCCTAAACCTAACCCTTACTCTAACCCTAACCCTAACCTTAACCCTAAACCCTAAACCCTAAACCTGACCCTTACTCCAACCTTAACCCTAAACCCTAAACCTAACCCTTACTCCAACCTTAACCCTAAACCTAACCCTTACTCTAACCCTAACCCTAACCTTAACCCTAAACCCTAAACCCTAAACCTGACCCTTACTCCAACCTTAACCCTAAACCCTAAACCTAACCCTTACTCCAACCTTAACCCTAAACCTAACCCTTACTCTAACCCTAACCATAGCCGTCAGTTTAGGCCATTTCTGTCCATGAATTCCGTTTGTAAAATAAATCGGGCAGCTTGGCTGCTGCTGTGTGGTTTCCGTGAATGTTCTGATCTAGTTTATGTGCTTTTGGCACAACAGCGCCACCAGTGGATGGGAGCTAGTTCTGAATTGTAATTGATGTGTGATAATTGTGCACATGGATGCACTTCAGTATTATATAGGTGTAGTTTTATATAGGTGTAGTATTATATAGGTGTAGTTTTATATAGGTGTAGTTTTGGAGATCGTTTTGGCTGTGTTGATTTTTTAGTGCTGCTACTTTTGTTTACTTCTTTTAGAAACGTACTTTTACTCCTCTGAGTGCAGGTTGAAGCTGGTCTGCTTACAACCCCACACACAACCTGGCCTACACAATTGGCCCTCCAGGGGCTGACCCTATCTCCCTTATCTCCTGACACCAGAGAAGACCGAGTCCTTCCCTTTGACATTCGTCGGCTCCGGTCAGCCTGGCTGAGCCGAGACGTGGAGGAGTCGCTGTGCCTCCTTTAACCCACTGGACCGTAGTGCTTGCTTACACACAGGGAATGTGTCCCGGCTTGGCTTCCAGAGGCACCGAAAGAGGGTTAGAGTGTTTGGAGCTGCTCTACACAGCCTGATCTGACAGCAGGCGTTTAATGCCGCGGTGAGAAACCACTCATCGCACTGCAGCGAATTCAGCAGTCGGCTCCCATCTGCTCACACTGGGTTACGATCTGCTCTGGAAGAAGGGCAGCAGCGAGACAGATGGAGGGAAAGAGGGACGTAGGGAGGCACTGATGTGGGATTTCAGGGCAGATGATGGTGACTGATAATGAACACCTTGTTGTTGCTCGTACTGATGTTCTACTGCTGACAGCCTGCGGTTCTTCTGGATTTGTATTATGTTGTAGTGTTTGTTGAGCTGCTGACGTTAGGCCATGAACGTAGGACCTCAGTGATCACTCAGTAGATATTACGGGAATACCTGGAATCACACAGGCTGCAAGGATTGGTTGAGCTATTCAAGTAGCTGCCCAGCAAGCAGAACCCGCCAAAGTATTCCGAACACCTCGTAGCGCTTTCATTGTGTACCCTTCCCCACACTTCCCCATTCTCCTGGACAGGATTTGAAGGAAGGAGGAACGAATGATGACACCAGATCATATTTAGCACGTTCCCTTGAAGCGTTTTGTTGGTTCCACAGTACGGAATTCTGAAGTGCTCCTACGTTAGTCTGTTATGACCTTCTCGGGGACTGCAGATGGACATTAGCTCGTTAGTCTGGCGCATTTACCTGCAAACTGAAAAATTCCTTGATTAAAAGACTGAACTGCAGCCTGTGAAGCCGTTGACTTTGCCAGCGCTGAGGAGAGGCTGAGAGGTCGTCCAGTGAAGGTCATTTGGTGGGTCAGCTGGAGAGAGGAGTGTGGTCACTTCCTCATTTGCCTGTAAGGGCACAGCAGATAAAAATAGTAAACGGACAGGACCCAGCCGGTACACCGCCGCTGTACCTCTGTATCTGTGCCGTGTGTCCTCCTTTATAAGGGTCTGAATAAAAGGACACTTGTACCTCAGGAGCTCACGCGGTTCTACAGTTTGAGGCAGTTATGTTGGTAACAGTGTAACTGATAGAGCAGTGAAGACTGTTGTAAAGGTAAAGGTTTGATGTGGTTTCACTGGTGCTGGACCCAAAGATTCATCTTGGTGATGCAGGGTGATACAGGGTAATACTGGGCAATGCAGGGTGAAACAGTGTAATGCCTAATGTCATACAGGGTGATGCAGGGTCATGCAGAGTGTTACAGTGTAATGCTTAATGTAATACAGAGGAATATAGGGTGATGTAGGGTGATATAGGGTGTTACAGTGTAATGCTTAATGTAATACAGGGTGATGTAGGGTGATACAGTGTAATGCTTAATTTAATGCAGGGTGATACAGTGTAATGCTTAATGTAATACAGGGTGATGCATGGTGATGTAGGGTGTTACAGTGTAATGCTAAATGTGATAAAGGGTGATGCAGGGTGTTACAGCGTAATGCTTAATGTAATACAGGGTGTTGCAGGGTGTTACAGTGTAATGCCTAATGTAATACAGAGTTATGTGGGGTGATGTAGGGTGTTACAGTGTAATGCTTAATGTAATAAAGGGTGATGCAGGGTGTTACAGTGTAATGCTTAATGTAATACACAGTGTTACAGGGTGTTACAGTGTAATGCCTAATGTAATACCGGATGATGCAGGGTGTTACGGTGTAATGCTTAATGTAATACAGGGTGATTCAGTGTGATGCAGGGTGATGCAGGGTGTTACAGTGTAATGCTTAATGTAATACACTGTGTTGCAGGGTGTTACAGTGTAATGCCTAATGTAATACAGGGTGATGCAGGGCGTTACGGTGTAATGCTTAATGTAATACAGGGTGATGCAGGGTGATACAGTGTAATGCTTAATGTAATACAGAGGGATATAGGGTGATGTAGGGTGTTACAGTGTAATGCTTAATGTACTACAGGGTGATGCAGGGTGATACAGTGTAATGGTTAATGTAATACAGGGTAATGCAGGGTTATGCGGGGTGATGTAGGGTGTTACATTGTAATGCTTAATGTAATGCAGGGTGATACAGTGTAATGCTTAATGTAATACAGGGTGATGTAGGGTGTTACAGTGTAATGCTTAATGTAATGCAGGGTGATACAGTGTTATGCTTAATGTAATGCAGGGTGATGCAGGGTGTTACAGTGTAATGCTTAATGTAATAAAGGGTGATGCAGGGTGTTACAGTGTAATGCTTAATGTAATACAGGGTGATGCAGGGTGATGTAGGGTGTTACGGTGTAATGCTTAATGTAATACAGGGTTATGTAGGGTGTTACAGTGTAATGCTTAATGTAATACAGGGTGATGCAGGGTGTTACGGTGTAATGCTTAATGTAATGCAGGGTGATGCAGAGTGATGCACGGTGTTACGGTGTAATGCTTAATGTAATACAGGATGATGCAGAGTGATGCAGGGTGATACAGTGTAATGCTTAATGTACTACAGGGTGATGCAGGGTGATACAGTGTAATGCTTAATGTAATGCAGGGTGATGCAGGGTGATGTAGGGTGTTACAGTGTAATGCTTAATGTACTACAGGGTGATGCAGGATGATGCCGTGTAATGCTTAATGTAATACAGGGTAATGCAGGGTGATGTAGGATGTTACGGTGTAATGCTTAATGTAATACAGGGTTATGTAGGGTGTTACAGTGTAATGCTTAATGTACTCCATGGTGATGCTGGGTGATACAGTGTAATGCTTAATGTAATACAGGGTGATGTTTTTACCAGAAAGATCTTCATAGAGGTTCCTATTAGAGGCCCCGACAGGTTCTGAAGGATCCTCAGCCACTCTGTCCTGCTGCAGACTGAAGGAATGGAGGAGCAGTGTGGTCAGAACGCACAGAGCAGCTCTTTCACACAGACATGTGACCGACTGACTGAATAGCAGCATTCAGTGTCTTTCATACACCGACCCTGAACTTCACACAGCAGCGTGTGGAGAACATCTGCATCAAAAACAGTCCAGTCCAGTCAGGCCAAATGGACTGGTGTTTCATAACTGATTGTTTGACATCACGGCTGCTGAGTGCTGATTGGTTGGTTGTGCTGCTGAGTGCTGATTGGTTGGCATCACGGCTGCTGAGTGCTGATTGGTTGGCCTGACACATTCTCTGCCAATCTTGACGTCATCAATGATGTCATCGCTCACATCAGTGAATAGAAGCTATAATAGGAGGCTGTTCACGTCTCAGTTCGGGTTAAACCCTATAACAGTTGATCTTTTAGCTTAAGCTAAGTGTTATCAAAAACCGACAGAGAGGTTCTACAGGTAAACAAGGTGAGAACCATTTATTAGTGTGAATGCTATGGGCACAGTTTTCCCACCAACTGCTATACCATAGCAACACCTTAGCAACCAACTCCTACACCATAGTAACAGCTTAGCAACCACATAGCAGCACCTTTAGAACAAACACTAGTACCATAGCAAAATTTTAGCAACCACCTAGGAACACCCTGGCAACCACTTAGCAACAACTTGGCAACCAACAGGAGTGTTGATGCAGTATAGGAGAGCTAAGAAGGATCATTTTAATGAAGAGGGCAGTAAATGAGCCGCATGTTGCCGACCCCGGGACTAACGTGGTTGCGGTGACCTATCGTACCAACGTTGTTGCTACTTTCTCGTTTCAGTCGTCATTGCAGTCTCGTAAGTGGCTTAGTGTTAAGAGGTTTTCTGATTATAAACGGTAAACATCAATCAGAACAAGAACATCATGGATCGAAGTGGAATCCTTCACCACTGACTTTAGAATAATGTCTAAATGTGTTGGCCAAAAGTTTGTGGACATGGTTAAATAGCAAAATTGCACTCGCAGTGTCTGTAGGAACTGCGCTCCCTAGTATTTCAATGGACGTCTGTGTAAGAAGAGGTCATTCTGGAGCATTTCTATTGGTCCATTCATCCTGAACTTCTGATATGCTGTAAAGAACATCTGCCAATAGCCTTCTAACCCTTCTCTCTTCGCCCCTCCTCTCTCTCTCCAGGGCTGCTGGTGCTGAATTCAACTATCCAGAAAGTCCAGCAGTGCTGAGCCATGGGAGAGTACTACGATATTCTGGGCGTTCCACGGGACGCGACTCCGGACAGCATCAAAAAAGCGTGAGTAACCGTTGTTCACTTGTGTGTCGGCTATTTTTACTCCCCTGAGGACGCTGGTGTGGACGTAATGAGCTAATTATAACTGAATAAACAAGCGCTGTGTTTCCACTCCACCACGGGATGGACCACAGTGGGCTCTCAATGGTTTTCCGTGTTAATGGTCTAATACAAGGCCAACAGCATTCTGACTCACTCGCTTTGTCTCTGTCTGCCTCTCTGTCCTTGTCGTTCTCTGGTTCTCTATGGACCCTCTGTTGGAGAAGGTCATGCCTCAGTTTGAATGCAGTTTGAATTAAGCCACTCCTTCACAGATCTGCACCCGACCACACACCACTAATGCCAGTCAGATTGTTGCATAACCACGGGAAGGTATTTGGACCCTCAGACCCAGTGCAGGTGGTGGGAGACAGAGGGATGGTAGCCAAGCTGGCATCCATGCTGGAGAACGACTCCCACCCCATGCATGAGACTCTGACAGCACTGGAGGTCTCGTAGGAACATAGGGGTCTTCACAATCTGACACTGTAATCTATAGAGCACATCGGCACGGTCCAATGAGAACATTTCTATTCAGCGTTTCTGTTGGTCTGTTCATCCAGAGCAGATACAGGGTTCAGACCATTAAGAAAACTGAAAGTGGACGAAAACAGAGATACGTGGTTTTCATCAGACAGCTGCAATACGCACAGCATCACTACAGCAGTGCTGGCGCGACGATATGACTCAAAACCTCATATCGCAATGTGACTAAAGTTACAGCATCAGTGTTTACCTGTAACAGCAGACACACAGCTGTGTATGTGAAGAGTAACCTTTAATTACGATGTTTCTACGATGTAATCGGAACAAGACTCTACTTTGTAGAGCGTCGTCGCTACGGAAACCAAACCATTTCCACACGACTGGAATTCAATCCTACACAGGCGGTAACCTACGGAACAACGTTTTTTTTATATCTAGTGCAAAAATATATCTCGATATATTGATATTTACGATATATTGCCCGGTCCTAAGAACCAGTCACATAATTATCATGACAGGCCTCCCTACACCTTTACACCACCTACTAATGTCGTTGACTCATGAGTCTTGTTTATTGTATTGAATATTATTCCGATTTAAAGTTCTTTGCCTTGTTGTTAAGAACGTTATGGCAGTATGGCCGACTGAATGGACAGAATAGAGAGAGAGAGAGAGAGAGAGAGAGAGAGAGAGAGAGAATGAGAGAGAGAGGTTTGGCTGAGCTGACATTAACGTGACACTTAAATCAACCAAGCAACCAAAACAGCCATTCTTCCGTCCGTGGGCTTCCATTCACTCCGGGCTGGAAAACGCTGCGTTTAGGAGAACTTTTGTAGATTTCCAGCATCTTTTACTGAAATGACCTTCGGCCTTATTCATCCCCTCAATAGAGCAGCGGACTGCGCTCTCTTTACCTCTATAGAACCCGCGTTCTATGCGCTCGCAGCCTTTTAAATGGGAAAATCTGCTGGAGCACGAGGTCACAGAGATGGGTTCTGAAGAGGTGGGCTCGCAGTAAATCCCCCCTCTATAGAGGCCTGGGTTTGGTCCTCAGGCAGTGTGTCTGTGGAGCTGCTTTGGCACTGCTGACTCAGTGTTTGTATACAGCAAGCGGTGGAGCTGCAGAACTGCTGAGTCCAGTGGCAGCCCAGTATCTGCTCAGAGCCGCTCGTGATGAACGGACAGTGGAGCAGAAATACAGTAAAGAGGAGAAGAATTTCTCATTCTGAAGAAAGTAGCTGAGGTCTTCTGAGCTGGTTTGGGGAACAAAGCTTGGTTCCACATTTCTCCTGGACATTGCTCCCCCAGCCAGCACCTGGATGGGTTCAGTTCCATCAGCAGCACACCTGATTTAACATCGCTAAGCACTGGTTTACCAAAGCAGGTGTTGATGCGACTAAAAATAATAGTAATAAAGTGTTTTACTGAAACACTTCTCCTCTAAAATAGCACTTTTGGAGATATGAGGTTCTGCTGACTATAAAGAACATAAAGCAGGGACGCAACCAACATGATTCTGCCAAGAAAGCACAGTGTCATTTTTGACGACCTGATCAAAATGCAACCAGTCATCAAAGGATTAAAATAAATAAATAAATAAATAAATAATGAATTAGCTGCTCTTTAAAAGGTTGTAACTGTGTTATAACACTATTATTACATCTGTTCTGATGATGGTGTGGTTTATTGCAATTATTTCCGGGACAATATATCGTCCAAAGCTGTTATCGTGAGAGATGATCACCACAGAACCCAGTTCCACTGCTGCACAGCTCACTGTGGAGTGAATGTTTACACCACTGGCTATTGTTGTCTTTGGAGTGTTTTGATGTTTCGGTGTCATACACCGTCCATGTACATGAATATTGTTTATGTCAATAACAGAACTGACCAAAATACAATAAAATCAAATTACTCATTTCTGTACTTAAACACTTTCATTTTATCCCTGTTTTCTCCTACTGAAGAATTAATTAGTGTGTGTGTGTGTGTGTGTGTGTGTGTGTGTGTGTGTGTGTGTGTGTGTGTGTGTGTGTGTGTGTGTGTGTGTGTGTTCACTCCAGGTACAGGAAACTGGCCTTAAAATGGCATCCAGATAAAAACCCAGAGAACAAGGAGGAGGCTGAGCGCAGGTTTAAGGAGATCTCTGAAGCCTATGAGGTTCTGTCAGACGGTACGTCTCCTGCTTGTGTTGAACTGATGGGAAAGAACGCGGTTTAGTTGCAGGCTCACGGTGTTGTGTTGGGTGGGAGCTTGTTGGTCTCAGACGATCAGTTCTTCTGCCCGTTGAAGCGCTGCAGTTTCAGCGTCTGACTGTTCCTTTAGGAGCTGCTGTCTGTCAGTGTTTGGTCTTCAGAGGAGTGGTGTTTGTGTCTTAACCAGTTGCTCTGTAAGCAGTGAGGCTGTCTTTGGAGAGTGGACACACCTGATGGATGAGACACGTTGTCCTGCTTTTCACACGCTTCTCTGCAGACCATCAGCAGGATCCAGAATCGGAAACCGTGGTAGTAACAGTAGAGTGGTTTGAAACTGCGCTGTTTTTTATCTTTGAGTGTAAAACGTGTCGCGGTTGAGGAGCTGATTCAACAACGTAGATTTTACAGTGATACAGTAGATTTTCAACGTAAATGTGCACATAGGCCCACCAGTAACCTGACCACCACAACACAACCACCACAACACAACACAACCACCACAACACAACCACCTCAACACAACACAGCCACCACAACACAACCATCACAACACCACAACCACAACACAACCACCTCAACACATCCACCTCAACACAACACAACCACCACAACAACCACAACACGACCAACACAACCACCACAACACAACCACCTCAACACAACACAGCCACCACAACACAACCATCACAACACCACAACCACAACACAACCACCTCAACACAACACAACCACCACAACAACCACAACACGACCAACACAACCACCATGACACAACAACCACACCACAACAACACAACCAGCGCAACAATCACAACACAACAACCACAACTCAACCACCACAGCACAACAACCGCAACTCAACCACCACAACACAACCAACTGAACCACCACAACACAACCACCACCACAACACAGCCCAACTATGTGCAATAACAGTAAAACGATTGCAACAATAACATGTAATACCCCTATAATCCTACTGGACCTTTCACATGTTCTTATATATTCATTGTTTATGAAGTAATATTACTATAAACGTCGCTCTTTGTGAGATAAGATGGAATGAACTTCTCCTGGAGGTCTGAACAGCTGAGTCACTCGCTGTCTGACAATCTGACGTGTGTTTCGACAGCATCTAAGTGTGAGGAATCTCTGGATTCCAGCCTCGGCTACTAGATAAGGATTTTCTCTGAGTGAACAGCAAAGCACTTTTGTAAGTCGCTCTGGAAAAGGGCGTCTGTTAAATGCCGTAAATGTCAATGTAAATAAGATATCGCTTTACTTTTGCCCAACGTTTTATTTATTTAGGATATTTAATCTTCTGTTCCAATTCCATTGTCTGAATATTCCCCACCATTTAAAGTTCTTTATGAGCTGGTTAGATGAATCAGGTGTGCTGGGAGCAGGGTAGGCTCTAAAACCTGCAGGGTGCCTCCAGGACCAGGGTTGAGAAACACTCAGTCAGTCAAAGTGAATTATAATAATAATTAGTTCATAATTCATATTTTTGTGAAATTTGGTGTTTCAGTGTCCGGTCTTACGTTCAGTTCAGGTCAGATTGATTCAAACAGCTTCACGGAGATCTGGTTCCGATTCCTTTTTAAGTGGGTCAGAGGGAAGAATCCCATTGTTGCTTTAGATATTGTCTTGTTGTTCCATTGTGAGACCACCACACTGTAAAACGATCTGCTTAAAGCTACTCGAAGCAGCACAGGCGTCTGTTATCTGTGGAATCGTAGCCGGGGACCGGCTGATGGAAGTGTCCTTTTAGACTTCAGTTAAGTGAACGGCTGGTCCTAAAGCCTATCTAGCTGTGAGAACATGTACCAGGTACCTTAATAGCCAGAAGAAGTAGAGCAGAAGACCTGGTCTTGGTTGAGTCCATTAATAAGACTAAGACTGAGGCTGGTTTATCTCTAAACTGGGAGCTTTGTTCTCTGAAGGCATGTGATTTCTTAGCTTATCTAATGTCCCTGATGTTCGTGTTTACCGGGGTGAGTCCAGTTTGGTAAACAGGAGGAACTGGTAGGTGTTTCCCTTCTTTTTGATCTTCACCTTCACAGCACTTTGGGTGTGGGATTAGGGTTGTGTTGGTTGTTTCACTGATGTTTTACACTGCTTGTCAGCCAGTGGAGCGTCAGACAGACCCCGACAACACTACAGTACATTTTCCCCAAGAGAACCGGTTCTGCCACACTTGTGGACCACTGCACACTTTCCTTATATTGCACTTCACACCAAACAGTGCTCATATGTACACCCCCTTAACACCTATGGACTTGTGATCTAATGTGTTAAACTAGAGAGATCTGATTAAACACATACAACTGAAGACAAGTTAGGACCCCTGTGCCTTTCTGACATCGACTGGGAGAACAATGTTCCAGTGTTCCAATGTTTCAGTCTTTGTACAGACGCTCTTACGTTCTCCTCAAGCCCCCTCTGAGACAACATAACAATAATAATTCTATCAGCTCCTCTGATCACACAGGAGCTCTTTGTGGTTCTATAATTCCAGACTGTTTCTCTGATACTTTATTCTCCTCCTTTCACCCTGATCTTCAATGATCAGGACCCCACAGGACCACCACAGAGCAGATATTATGTGGGTGGTGAGTCATTCTCACAAAGCAGTGCTGCTGGAGTGTTTAAACGCTGTGTCCACTCACTGTCCACTCTATTAGACACTCCTACCGAGTGTCTCCACCTTGTAGATGTAAAGTCAGAGACAGAAGCTCACCTGTTTCTGCACAGTTTGTGTTGGTCGTCCTCTAGTCCTTCATCAGTGCTCACAGGACGCTGCCCGCAGGACGCTGTCGGCTGGACGTTTCTGGTTGGTGGACTGTTCTTGGTCCAGCAGTGACACTGAGGGGTTTAAACACTCCAGCAGCACTGCTGTCAGACACGTGCTACAGCTTACAGACGGGTGTGTTTCGGTGTGATCTGAGTGTAACAGTACTGTAACATTGACCTCTGCTTTCTTCTGCAGAGAACAAGCGCAGCGCCTACGACAGATACGGAAAAGAACCTAGAGGTGGAGGAAGAGGTAGGATGGGAGATCTTGGAGATCGAGCCTTTACATTGATTTAAGTGTGTTTTTCTTTTAATTCCTTAAACACTTTTCTGTTTGCCAGGACATTATAACGACCACTTTGATTTCACATTCCGTAATCCTGAAGACGTCTTCAGGGAATTCTTTGGCGGCAGAGACCCATTCGCAGATTTCTTCGGTAAGATTTTTCTGCTACACAAATCGTACAAGAGATAAACACATCCAAACCTCCAAGTGTTTGTTTTACGGAAATTGTATCAAAACAGGTTATTTGAGGTCTTTTATGTAATGGTTTTCATTTCAATTAACTAAATTCTACAGCAGTTAAGTTCTCCAGAAGTTTAGTCTCTTGTCATGTCCTTGTTCATGAGTTTGGGACTTGATGCTCATCATCAAAAAAAAACAGTTGCAGAAGTCCAACAGGAAGACGCTCTTCCACACACTGCTGCCGTCTCGAGATCTCATCTTGAAGACACGGATTAGTATCTGTGTCTTCAAGATGAGATCTTCAATCAAGAGGTCAAGAGGTCATCTTGTGATCAAGATGAGATCCTGAGCGTCGTCCTGTTGGAATAGAGCACCGGAGTGTGTGTTCAGAAAAGGTAGAACCACTGGTTGCAGAACCTCGTTCACGTAATGTTGGTCTGTTAAAGTGTCTGTAATGAAGAACAAAGGTGATCTGGTCGTTCTGGACATGTGACAACAAACCATTGATCTTTGCTGGTCAATCATTGGTCATCTCCACAGGATGGACTGGTTGATCCCTTCTGGATGCAGTTATGTATTAGGATTGAATATTGATTCATTCAAGCCAGTGGTGCTGTGATGTTTAGTGAAATTAGATGCTGTGTGTGAGGTGAAGTGTGTGGTTTATGACGTACAACGCGCTCAGGAGAAGGAAATGAGGTCATACGTTCTGTTACGCAGCGGAAACACAGATCAGATGGACGGGAGTTTCCGATATGAAGCACATCTGTGCACATATAGCAACGAATTCCAGACATTCCAGCACAGCAGAAGCACAACTGCTCATATTCCCCGTCAGGTTTCAGTGTGTTCTTCAGCAGTGGTCACTTCAGATCACAGCAACGGCCCTCCTCCTTCCTCTTGAGGGCAGGGTGCGTCGTTCAGTGGTTTCAGGTCTTTGGTTTAGGTTCTAGAACACGATGGATCTGGACGGTTCCTGAGTTGGACAGCAGGGACTTTACAGTGGTCTCGTACCATGCGGGCCTTTTGTCGTCCTGGCCCGTGCTGCTAGCTGCCGTTGCCTAATGGCAAAACGGCATGTGTGTAGCACCCCCAGACACGCTAAATATGGCAAGGGCACTTACACAGAGCCGAGAGGAGACTATGCATCATCCAGCAGGAATGCTTTCTGAAATAGCTTCTGTATAAAACAGTGAAGGCGAGGAGGGGGAGGGGCGCGTGTATCAGATTGTGATAAAGGGAAATCGTTGGGACTAATGGAGATCTAGCTGCGTGTGTGTAACGGGTGAAGGTTGGACCGTCAGTGAAGAAGGATGTCTTTACTTAAGTCCTTTAAGGAAATAAGGAGAACCATATCAAACTAAATGTTTCCGGTAACTGTTGATCAGTCCTGCACTAATCTGATCCTCCACAAACCAGCTCCAGCTCTGTTAGGTTGCTGGGTTTCCTCCCATGAGCTGCTGCTTCAGGTCCTTCCACAAGCTTTCTACTGGATTAAGCTCAAGACTTTGACTGGGTCATTCCAGAACATTAACTTTAAGCTTCTTTAACGATTCATTGGTAGAACGACTCATGTTCTCAGGGTCGTTGTCTTTCTGTATGACCCACATTCTCTTGCGACTCAGCTCACAGACAGACGCCGTAGATTTGTGTGGAAACGCTTTGATTTCCGGAGGAATGACAACAGAGCGCAGTCTTGTTCAAATCATGCAACAGAAAAGTGTAAATGACAGTGTCCCGTCGTCCCGTCCCCTTCCCCTCCGGCCCATGAGAATAATATAACAGTATCGGAGACCTGGACTCTCTCAGTGCTAATGTCTCTCTTGTCAAATGATCTGCTCTGTCTCACCACGGCATCAGACATGTGACTTGCGGTGCCTGTAAGAACATGCCGGGCTGCTGTCTGTTTCCTTAAGCTTCACCTTCTATTGGCCAAGATCTGGAAGATGTTCAGAACTTAATTGAGTGCTGAACAGGCCGCAGGCTATTAGAGCTGGATTACAGTGAGCAGTGGGTTCTTCTGGAGAGCTGTTTCACATCCCGGGAGAGTGTTTATCAGAAGCTTTGGCGAGGGACTATTAACAGGAATTGGACGCAGGGTCCATTCAGCATAGTCTTGAAACATTAGCGTAAACCTCCCGACTTAAGGCTTCGGGACTGATTTAAACAGCACTTCACTAACTTCATAATTAATCAGGGTCATCCCAAAAGTGCTGGATGGAGCGCCATCGTTCCAGAGAACACAGTTCCACTGCTCCACAGCTCAATGCTGGGGGGCTTTAGACCCTTCTAGCACACCTGGCGTCAGACATGGTGCCAACAGGTTCATATTTGTCTGCTCTCCATCAGAGAGTCCTATTCTATTGGCAGTAATTGGGGGCAGCCATAGTCTGGTCGTTAGGCAAACCAGCCTTGTGACTGGAAGGTCGCTGGTTCGAATCCCTGAACTGGCAGGACATGACTGAGGTGTCCTTGAGCAAGGTGCTGGTCCCCGGGCGCCATGGACAGGACTGCCCACCACTCTGGGCATGTGTGCTCACTGCCCCCTAGTGTGTGTGTTTCGCTGTGTGGATGGGCTAAATGCACCTTTACCTTTACTTCTCTACAGGGACTAGATTTTGTGTCCATGTGCACGTCCCTGTCAGCCATGGAGCAACTTTTCCAATTAGCTGAATGGATTCATTACAAAGGGTGTCAACAAACATGTCCCCCCTGGGGCCTCCTGCCAGTCAGACCCAGAACACCCCACGAGGAAGGCGACCAGGAGGTATCCTAACCAGTGGGACATGGTTGAATGCCATCTCCAGGTCCCACGCCCCCACAAAGACCTCGCAAGGAGCTGGTCCAATGTTCCACAGCCAGGACGGAACCAGCTTATTATAACCTTTGAGACGTGACGTTAGACACCATAAACATTATATTTAAACACTGATCTTCGTTTTATATGAATGAAGGGCCAAAGAACAGCCTGGGATGAGAGCTTGTACACGACCCTTGTTTTTGTGTTGCAGAAGATCCAATGGAGGATTTCTTTGGAGGCCGGCGACAGAGAGGCGCGAGGAGTCGCTCTGATGGCTTCTTCGGCGGCTTTGGGGGCTTCCCCTCATTCGGGGCCGGATTCTCCTGCTTTGAGCCAGGTTGGTTCCTCTCTGATCGGAGTCTGATTCAGTTCAGTGTTCCGTTGAACTTGTAGTCTTGTTCTCTGCGTGTGTGGGATTAGTGAGTTTTGTGGCGTCAAACAAACACACACGCTTGCGATTCAGGGAAAAGGTGAGTTTATGAGTAAGGTCAACTCGGCTGAACGTCCAGCACGTGGTGGGACCATGTCCACATGGTCAAACCAGTTTAACTGTTCCCTGAAGAGTCCAGCAGGGGACCGACCCCCTTAAACCCTCGACCTGTTTAGATTTTAGACCTAAAATTCTGTTACAGATTATGCAGTAATTATTCAATATCCACTATGAATTATTCAGTGTCTGCTATGAATTATTTAGTATCTTTTTTGAATTCTTCAGTATCCACTATGAATTGTTCGTGAAGTATTATGAAGTTCTATAAATCAAGCACATGAAGTATATATATATTTTGTATGTTCTATGATTTATTCAGTCACTCCACTGAAACCTGTGTCTTCTGTTATTGGAGGTCGAGGATTTGAAGGCCTTCGGGTTCTAAAGAATTAAAGTCGTACCTGTTCTCTCGCACAGGGTTCTCCCCCTCGGGCTCAATGGCTGGAGAAAACTTCTCCTCCTTCTCCTCGTCCTCCTCTTATGGGGCAAGCGGAGGAGCAGTGGGAAACTTCCGCTCAGTCTCCACCTCCACCAAATTTGTCAACGGCAGGAAGATCACCACCAAACGGTACCACGCAAGCCACCCACCCGCGCATGCTGGTTGATGGAACATGCAGCAGTTCATTCACACACTGTTCTCTGAATTGGTTCTCACGTCGTATGCGTTGTATCATATCGTTATCAAAATATGCGTTGTGGACAATGGTATTGGGACAGCTGCACACACCCCTTCTAATGACTGCATTCAGCGACTTTCAGTTGCACTCATTGCTGACACAGACGTGCAAATGCACACTCGCAGCTTGTCTACCCCCTGTAGGGAAGTCTGTGGAGCAGATAAACACACATGAACCCAATGCTAGGCATGGGCGTGCATGCTCCTGGGCTTCATGTACGTAAACACCTGCACTGGATACAGATGTGCACTGAGGGATCCACTACGGGTTTTTGGTCTAGAGCTAAATGCAGTTCTTTGTTGTTGACCATTTGCATGTGTGTGTGTGTGTTTACAGAATTGTGGAGAACGGTCAGGAGCGGGTGGAGGTCGAGGAAGATGGTCAGCTGAAGTCCCTCACAATCAATGGTAAGGAGCAGCCCCTCCAGCTGGGGCACAAATGACCAGCTCTCAACTCCACCATCAAACCCCTACAGCAAACGTTCCTCTATGGTCAAACCAAACCCATTCCCAGCCTTCGGGGAGGGCAGAACTCGACCGGGCCGAGACTAAATCACGTGCCGCACACCCAAGAAGTGGGCGTGTGCCTTTAGTCGGCGCTGTCGCACCTAAGTCAGGGGGATTTGATTGACCTTTTTGTTTTTGTTTTCCATTTTGGGACCATTTTTCTCTTCTACAGCCAATGAACCTCAGTAGGCAACTGTGTATTTTTCCTTTACTGCCGTTGGGGTGTTGTTTTCTTTCCCTCTTCCTGCGAGCGCACATGGCCTCAAACTCTCAAGCACAGCTGGCTGAACATCCGAACTCTGCATGCTGGTGTGCTCTTCTGTTCTTTCATCTCAGTGACAAATTCACTCTTGGAATAAAAGTCTCAGCCCTTAACCGTTTTTAACAGTTTCCCTGTAACATATATCATATCTCACCAGTAGTTACCACGTACCTGCTGTTAGGTTGTTAATAAATTAATATTATTAACTTGCATTGTTTGCTTTATGTATGTCTTTTATTTTGTCCCCCTCCTTTCTGCATGACTGCCAGCGATGTGGCTTCTCATGTAGTTCACCAACTCCAACCTGAGACTTTTGACCACTTAAAGATTATATATGTACATATATAAATAAATAGAAATATATAAATAGAAATATATATATATATATGTGCAAAGGATTTTTCTGTACTTTGGAAGGAAAAACAAAAGGAGAGAAAGGGTTTCAGGTTCAATAAATCTCATTTTCACCCTGTTCGGGGAGATAGCACTCAATTCCTGTGTGGTGATTTTCACGATAACACAAAACAACACCAGCTTTCCCCTAATAAACGCGCACGCGCGTGTGTGTGTGTGTGTGTGGGTGTGTTTTGCTTGACTAACCAATGCCTCACGTGTGTTTCACCACAACACTCACCAGGTATTTAAACTGCATCAGCCTGTGTGTTTAATTCAGCTTCATTAGTCCATGTTCAACTAATCCTCTTCCATGTGTTCTGATGCACTGACACTCACACTGGAGGCCCTGCAGGATTTCTCAAAACTAACAACGTGGTGATTTGGGCCAATCACAGCCAGGGGGAGGTCTTAAAACGAACAACGTGGTGATTTGGGCCAATCACAGCCAGGGGGAGGTCTTAAAACTAACAACGTGGTGATTTGGACCAATTACAGCCAGGGGGAGGTCTTAAAACTAACAACAGGGTGATTTGGGCCAATTACAGCCAGGGGGAGGTCTTAAAACTAACAACAGGGTGATTTGGGCCAATCACAGCCAGGAGGAGGTCTTTAACAATGTGGTGATTTGGACCAATTACAGCCAGGGGGAGGTCTTAAAACTAACAATGTGGTGATTTGGACCAATCACAGCCAGGGGCAGGTCTTAAATCAAACAAGGTGGTGATTTGGAGCAGTGTGTGTTGTGCTGTTATGAGTGGATCAGACACAGCAGTGCTGCTGGAGTGTTTAAACCCCTCAATGTCCTGCTACACTGAGAACAGTCCACCGACCAGAACATGAAATGTCCTGTGAGCACCGATGAAGGACTAGAGCAGTGTTTCCCAACCCTGTTCCTGGAGGCACCCCTACCCTGCATACTTTAAATCAGGCGTGCGTTCCCACCACACCTGATTTAACTAATCAGCTCGTTAAGAAGACCTTCAGAGTTGCATGGGGTGTGTTAAAGCTAAAATCTGCAGGGCAGTGGTGCCTCCAGGACCAGGGCTGGGAAACACTGGACTAGAGGATGACCAACACAAAACTGCAGAAACAGATGAGCTTCTGTCTCTGACTTTACATCTACAAGGTGGAGACACTCGGTAGGAGTGTCTATTAGAGTGGACAGTGAGTGGACACAGTGTTTAAACACTCCAGCAGCACTGCTGCGTCTGATCCACTGGTACCAGCAACACACACTAACACACCACCACCATGTCAGTGTGACTGCAGTGCTGAGAATGAACCACCACCCACATAATATCTGCTCTGTGGTGGTCCTGTGGGGTCCTGATCATTGAAGATCAGGGTGAAAGGAGGAGAATAAAGTCTGCAGAGAAACAGATGAACTACAGTCTGGAATTATAGAACAACAAAGAGCTCCTGTATGATCAGAGGAGCTGATAGGATGGACAGCGAGTGTGGTCATCAGTTTATGGTTGATAGGTGTACACCGTTAGTGGTAAACAGAAGGAACAAGCGTACATTTCAAGTCACTGTGAAGTTGCATTCATCTCGAAGGGTTCACACAAGTGGTCCACGTCCAGAAATGAGAACTGGACCTGCAAGGTTGTAAAACAGCAGCAGCAAACTGCTGGTACCTTCAGCATATTGGCCGTTCATTTGTTTCTCTGTGGTCCCTTTGATCTTTCTCCGTGTAACTCTGACCTTTCAGCGAATCAGCTTATGTTTCAGTGGTTAGGCATGCGATGTTACAAAACTCTTGGAAGTCCTACCAGCAGCTCAGCCAAGCAGGATTAAGACCCAGCTGTTTACGCTGGCAGAGAAGGGAACTGCATGTCCATCCCAGAGCAGCTCCACAAAGTACACATCTATAAATAAGGAGAGCCGTGGAACGGAACTAAGTTCTAGTGGAAGACTGAGTTTGAGACCTGCTCTCAGAGGAGCGTAGTGATCTAATGAGCGCTGTATAAATACACTATAAGGACACACGTGTTGGGACACCTGCTCATTCACTGGTTCTTCTGAAACCAAGGGCATTAAAAAGAGTTCATCCTCTCTACTGTCCAGGGAAGACTTTGTACTAGATACTAGAACATTGCTGTGAGGATTTGATTGCATTCAATGAAGAGTTTTACTTGAACTGACCAAGGATCATCAAAGAGCGAGGGTGATTGAGGCTATCGCATCTGGACCTATCTGACCAAGGAACTTCGATTAGTGGGTATGATTGAGGCTGTCTGATTTTGCTATTGTCAACCATTGCTGTGAGGGTTTAATTGCATTCAGTGACAAGAGCATTCGTGAGGTCAGGATGTTGGATGACCACCACCCCACCTCATCCCAAAAGTACTAGATTCCTTCAATCCAACAACAAGGGGCAATAGTGTCATTGACCACACCACCAGGACCATGGTCACTGCTCTGTCTGTGGCAGAAGGGGCCTACAGTGACCAGACACCCTAAAACCTTTATTAGGACCTATGTATTCTGACACCCCTGAGTCACAGAAAGGTCCAAAATTAACATCACGACTCCTTCAGCACTACACATACTGCCCCAATGTCTACATATCTCCACCTACTCATCATACTCTCCCAACATCTCAGCCTTAGTGACTGTTTACAAACAGGTCCTTCACAACCTGAAACCTGAATCATGATCTACACTGATGAGCCCATAGTGTTATGTGCTATCAGTGCTGCATGAAGACCTGGAGTCTGAAGTTGGTTCTCATAGTCGACATGTTGATTGTGGAGAAACGAGAAGCATGAAGCCTCTTTGATTGCTGTCAGATTGTCAGAGTCAGAGTATCTCCAAAATGGTAAAGCTTGTGGAGATTCCCATCAGCAGTGACACTGACACTGGTCCAAGAGGAACAGACCACCAACTTGTGAGAAGATGGTGGGCTCTCAAGAATCATCGATTAGTGAGGGTGATTGAGGTTGGTGAGGGTGCGGCTGCAGGTGTGTGTGTGAAAGGGTTTCTGACTCAGAAAAACCACACCTGCGCTGAGTGTAGACTCTAGCAGTGATTTATTGGCTTTTATTAAGGGTGAGGGTGTGTGTGTGGGGGAGGGTGGTCTTCAGTGTGTGGTAGTGTGTGTGCTCATCCTTACACTGAGATCTGTGGAGATATTTTCTGATGACAGTACATTTTGCTGCAGCACTTGCAGCAACGTTCTCCTGCCCGGATCATTAAACCTGTGTCAAAGATCTGATGAAGCTTTTTCCCTCCTCCATAACTTCTTCATGAAGATACTCAATGATCGCTGTTGTAGAACATGTCCCTTAACCACCCCCCCCCCCTCTTTTTTTTTCCTAAAGCAGCTTTAAAAATGGGATTTCTGCTCTCTCAGGCCTGCCCCTGAATGCAATCAAATCCTCACAGCAATTCTCCAGAATCTAGTAGAAAATCTCAGACAAAAGCAGGATGAACTCTTTTTAATAAGAGAGGAAAACATGTGCCCCAAGGCATGGCTCTGTGTGTGTGTGTGTGTGTGTGTGTGTGTGTGTGTGTGTGTGTGTGTGCGTGTCTGTGTGTGTGCCTGTGTGTGTGTGTTCGCGCGCACTGAGGAATGTGTTGAATGTGGAGTTTATTTCTTCAAGTCTGGACACATTTGTGTGTGTGTGTGTGTGTGTGTGTGTGTGTGTGTGTGTGTGTGTGTGTGTGTGTGTGTGTGTGTTCTTGTACTGCTATCTCTATGAGGACCAAATGTCCTTTCACTGACTGGACAATCAGAGACAGACACTGACCTGGTTCTCACATCTAAACAGAACCTTTTCAACACTAACCAGGTCGAGGTTACTGGGGTTAAGTGAGGGTTTAGGTTTAGGTGCCGGTTACTGGGATTAATTTTAGGTCGAGGTTACTGGATTTAGTCCATCTCACAAATGCACCATTTGCCCAAACATTCTTGGAGAATTCAGATACGTTAAGCCACGCCCACTGCTGACACAGGCGTCCACATCTTAGATTATCTCTACAGAAAAGCACTGACCAATAGGAAGGGACACTCTGGAGCTTTGAGCACATGACCCAAAGGTCAAGGCCGAGCGAGGGCTGGAGATGAACAAAGCCCTTGGACTTGGGCTGAACTGGGATGTGTGATCATTACAAACAACTCATCAGAGTTATTGTATCTTCAGCTGAGAAAGAAATACCGTTCATGCTATGCTGAATAAAAGTGTGTCAGACTGTCTCAGGGATCGAAGGGTTAACAGACCTGGGAGACCTCAGGACAGGCTGATTAATTAGCTTCCTCAGGTCTGCTGGGAGCAGGAGGAAATTTAGACTGGGCGTAGAAATGCTTCTCCGGGAACAGGAATGAGAACCACTGTCGTAGACAATATATCACACGGTGATAACACTGCGATTAAAACACCAAATCACACACACACACCTCTAAGATTAGATTAGATTAGATTAGATTAGATTAGATTGCTTTATTGGTCCCACCATGAAGTCGACAAAGTTCTCCAACCCACAGCTATCTGACAGTGAACGGCCTGCTTACTGTAGTCCGTATACAATACAATGAACACGCAGGTGGAGTCCAGTAACATCAGATACACGAGAGGCCCAACTCTAGTGTTCTCTGAAACACGGCAGATCAAATGTGATCTGCGAAGGTGAGGACTAGAAGGTTCTCATGTAGAACCCTTTACTGTACCAGTTTTTAAGATCATGACTCTCAAAAACACAGAACACCATTAGAACCTGAACAGAAAGGGCCCTTATGTGGGCTAGGCTGGTTTGGACTGATTACCCATTTGTTGGACTTTGGCTCCCCCTGCAGGCACCCTGCCTTACATACATGCTTCTGCTTCTGCTTTTCCACCCTCTGAAACTTCACATACACTGTATATGTACACTGTCCCAAAAGTATTGGGACACCTGCTCATCAAGGGTGTTAAATAGAGTTAACCCTGCTGTCTCTACTGGGCATGAATGCACCACATCCCCAGTACTGGACAGAGCTCCACAGGTCAGTACCAGGGTGTGTTTTACCCCATTAGCCCACACCTGGCATTACTTTTATCTCATAGACCTGCTGTGCTGCACACCAGTGAATTCATACTCTAGGGGGCAGTGTGCACACATGCCCAGAGTGGTGGGCAGCCCTGTCCAGTTGGGGAGTTAAGTATCTTGCTCAAAGGAACTTATTCAGGGATTTGAACCAGCAACCTTCCAGTCACAAGGCTGGTTCCCTAAACACCAGGACACAGCTGCCCCAAGACGTGGTGCCCATAGGTTCCTGTTTGTTTGTCTGCTCTAGAGAGTCCTATTCTATTGGCAAAATTTCTCTACAGGGACTAGACAAGCTGTGTGTGCAGTTGCACATCTGTGTCAGCAATGGGTGCAGCTTAAAGTAGCTGAATGCATTCATCAGAAGCGGTGTCCAAAAATATTTGGACACATAAGAACAGAGCACAATTTCATACAAATACAAGTTCTAATAACTGTCTTACATCCACATATCTTACATCCACTAACACAGTGTTTCTCAACCCTGGTACTGGAGGCACCCCTACCCTGCATATGTTAGAGCTCATTATCAAGAATTGCATTGGGTGTGTTAAAGCTAAAACGTGTAGGGTAGGGGAGGGGTGTCTCCAGGACCAGGGTTTTTCACACAGGGCTGGACTGATGGTGCTGCTGAGCCATTTATTTATTGCACTTTGGCTTCCCCTGCAGGGACTCTGTGTCACATACAGGCTCTGGTACATCTTCTAGAGTGAGTCTTGAGTGTGTTCAGTTCCTCTGCCCTTAACTCAGCTTGTAGGGTCCCGATCACTTCCTTGATCTGATCAATATTTATTGATCTACTCATACAGAAGTGGTGTCTCTCAGGACGGCGTCGGGTTTAACGCAACACGCCAGACGTCTCTGCATGGAGGTGTAGAGGTTCCTAATGGTGTCCTGTGATGATCCATCCCATGCAGCTTGAATGTTCTCCCTCAGTTCTGCAGATGGTGTGGTAGGGGTGGAGTGTTGATAGAGCGTCCAATAGCATCCCACACGTTTTCAATCAGGGACAGGTCTGGAGATGAGACCGACCACGGCGTAGCATCTGTGTCTTCAAGTTTTCTAAAGACATTTGAATTGGTTATTTTCTGAACCCTGTGTTTGTTCTGCCTCAGAGGCAGAGCTGCCTTCAGAACCGTTTTGAACATGAGCTAAAGGTTAAGGCGATGCACACAAGGGGATTGGTCCTCCACATATAACCCTATCGACACACTAGTGAAATCACACACTAGAGGGCAGTGAGCACACGTGCCCGGAGTGGTGGGCATCCCTGTCCATGGCACCTGGGGAGCAGCTGGGGAGTTCAGTGTCTTGCTCAAGGGCACTTCAGTCATGTCCTGTCAGTTCAGGGATTCAAACCGGCAACCTTCCAGTCACAAGGCGGGTTTCACCTTCACTCAGCTTGTCTTCTTAGTCATGGACAGTCCTCTATCCCACTGGAGTGTGCCCCTTCTTCATCGGAGTGACCCTGAAGATCCCGAAGTCGATACAGAGGCTGGTGTGAATGTTAAAGTCTTGACTCAGGTCTTATGAATCTAAGAGCCAATGCTGATCAAATTGACTCAGGTTCAGTGTTTGGTTTAGAAACCCCCCACAGTAAATGTCACTTCCTCCACAGGCTTTATAAATACAGGTTCCTGTAATCCCTGCTGTTCCTCTCCACCTGGATCTCTCTGCATATCATTACAGTTAGTCAGAGTCTTAAAATACCCTCATATTTAAAGACTAATTTTCACTTTTGCCTCTCCAACCCTTATACTTTAAGGGTTGGAGATTAAAGATCACTTCCCCAAGTCCGCCCACGCGCCCCCTGCTGAACCCCCCTTCCTCCTAATTAAAGGCAAGGCCAGTGCATTATTGATGAAGACACAGCATTTAAAGTGCGCTGCCACACGTTCGTTTGCCCTCTTCCAAGCTTTGTGAAAAAGACTCTGCGCTTGCGGCGACTGGCCCTCCTGCACCCCACCACCACCACCTTTGTCTCCGTCCCCGGCTCCCCGGGGCCTCATTTTAGCCACGGAAAAGGTCAGCCGCCCTATCGGACAATTCACCAACTTTATTTAGCTCAGAGTGCTCCGGCAACCATCATCCGTGCTCCCTGTGAGTCCAGACGGGTGATGAATTCATTACTTGGCTTGAGTGCATTTTACTCCACGGGAAGCAGTCGGCCGAGTGCAGGAGCACCGCTGTTCCTGCTGCTGTGTGTGTGTGTATGTATAGTATTAAAGGGCCCTCGTCATGTTTTTTCTTCTATTTGATTCCTGTTTTCACGTTTATCAACCATAAACATTCATTTCTTTTCATGGACAACCATTTTCCAACTTTTCCTTATCCATTAACAATAGAAGACAACTGTGCCTTTAAGACTGACATATGTAAATGAGTCCTTTTGTGATTGGCTGTGTAGAAAAAGAAGTCCAGGTTTGGTCTCAGTGGAGACTTCTAATGAATCCATGCGTGGAGACACCATGGTCAGCATCATGATCAACGGTTCATAGTTATGCATCTCACATCCAGAAGGTCTGGTGTCAGGGTGTGGGTGCAGTTTCGTACGAAGCCAGATCACCTTTGTTCTTCATTGCAGACACTTCATCAGACCGACGTTGCATTACTGAGGTTCTGCAAGTGGTTCTACCTTTTCTGAACACACACTCCGGTTCTCTAATCCAACAGGACCACGCTTGTCCACAAACTGCTGCCGTCTCAAGATCTCGCCTTGAAGACACAGATACTATGGACCCTTTATCTGTGGCCTTTAGTCAATGTTTATAGGAAAATGTCCTTCATGCCATCTCAGAACCCGCATAGTCAAGTACATTAGAGCTTCCCGAACACCCGAATAAGGGTGGACAGTTCCTTTAACTTGTCAGAGGTGATCAGTGACATTGGACCACCCTTCCAGGACAGCCTGGGCTGTTATTTGTGTAGGAACCTGCTCACACCAGTAGACAGGCGGAGAGCATATCTGCTCCAGGTCCCGTTTCACTTTATGAAAGATGATGCTGATAAATGTGATGGTGGAGGAGAGGATAAGGGGGATGGGGTGAAAACATCCGGCCTTGCGTCTGCTCAGGTCTACTCTGATGCTATCAGCAGGTGCGGACGGACGAAGGCGTCTGGCTGTGGCCCCCGGGGTCGTTTATATTAAAGATGGAGAGTGTCGTCCTGCGTCGCCATGCTGGTGGATCTGGCTGACAGTGTCTGAAATGTTACCCAAGGCTGTTTTCGTGGTTTTGCTCAGGTTCTCATGTTGTTTCACAGCGAGTTGCATGTGTTTCTTTCTTTATTGCGATGAATGTGTCAATTTTAAAGGTCAGAGGTCCACGTTTTATACATACACTCGTTGATCAAACAATCAACACTCTAAGAAGGAGTTGTTGGGATGGAAAGAAGCTTTCTAATGAGGGTTGAGCATGGAGGCATACAGGTTCCACACGGCATGTTCCACGTCTCGGCCTGTAGATCCTGCACAAGCGTAGGCTGCCGAAGCTGGCGTCCAGCTGCTCCCATAGACGCTTGATAAATTTAGTCCCACGTCTCACTACTAGGGGTGACCGACTGTCGTATGTGATGCTCCCCAGATCTTCACACCAGCAGTTGGGGCAGTGTGTCACCCCACAGCAAAGGCAGGATTGATGTGCTCACCACGAGGCCTCCACACTTAAACCCAACCATCAGTCCGTACAATGAAATTGCAGTGTGTGTGTGTGTGTGTGTGTGTGTGTGTGTGTGTGAGGATATTGGATAATGAGTACAACTTAAAGTAGCTGAATGACTGCATTAGAAGGGATGTCCACAAATATTTGGACATAGAGTGTAGCACACACATCCAATGTATCACATCATCAGTCAAACATGGTGAAGGTAGTGCTGGATTCCACAGTTTGCTTTAATATAAATAATAAGTTAATATCAAATCAAGCAATCAACAAACTTCACATCTGACCAAACCCGGCAACCATCAGCAAAGCACCAGTAACAGCAGGCTCCAGTCAAACCAGTACACAAACAAAACACCTGCCTGAATGAACTCAGAGGAGGACAGAAAGGGAAATGCAGAGTGGCTGGAGAAAGTCCAGGCGGTCCTGTCTGAAGGACCTCTTTGATCTCCAGCAGAAGAAAAAGCTTTATTAGAATTAAAAGATTACATTTCTATTAGGCTTCCTTAATTATAATTTTTTTGGGAACATATTTATTTATTTATGGTGAAAAAGTAATTAAATGATAATGGATTATGCAGGCTTTGTATTTACGTATTAATGCATTCCGAGTCTTATCATCCAGGTAACCATTCAGGAACAGAGCAAAGAGTGCAGCGCAGGAAACCACAATAACACAAAGCATCACAACACCAGATCGGCTTCCTCTCCTCGCTGAGCTGCAGTGCAGCTGACGGAGGACAACGTCAAAGCTGGACACTGTTGTGTAATAACTATGAAATAACAGTCATGAAACGGTTAATGAGAGAAGCACTAATGAGCGCTATAGAGAGATATTTATCAGTATCTCATTTTAAAGGGATGAGTGGGGTAACGGTCTGGACTTAAAGGTGTAAAGGGAAAGGCGTATGGGGTTGGGTCGCTCTCTCTCTCTCTCTCTCTCTCTCTCTCTCTCTCTCTCTCTCTCTCTCGTGGTATTATCTGAGCTGCGTTTTCATTGTGGATGAATAAACACTACTGCTATTCAGAGGAAGACGTGCAGGAGGAGGAAGCGTTTCATAGCAAGTTTCGACTGTCGCCTGGGCTCTGGGATGTGTGTGTGTGTGTGTGTGTGTGTGTGTGTTGGGACACTCCATTTAATTTGCCATTCCCAGACTGATTGAGATTGTGTGATTTTTTTTTTGGATGCCTTTCAGAAGAGGACCTGGAAAGTGTGTGTGTGTGTGTGTGTGTGTGTGTGTGTGTGTGTGTGTGTGTGTGTGTGTGTGTGTGTGCCTTCAGTAATAGATCAGAATTTACTGGGTTTACTGCTGTGACCTCATGGTAATAAGTCGTCTATTTATCCAGGGGGAAATTGAGTCTTGCCAGGTTGGCTTTGTCTCTGTTTGACGAGGCTCATTACATTCAGTGCTGACCATACACTCTCAATCTCTCCTCTCCTCTCTCTCTCTCTCTCTCTCTCTCTCTCTCTCTCTCTCTCTCTCTCTCTCTCCCCTCTCTCTCTCTCTCTCTCTCTCTCTTTCCTCTCTCTCTCTCTTCTCTCTCTCTCTCTCTCCTCTCTCTCTCTCTTCTCTCTCTCTCTCTCTCTCTCTCTCTCTCTCTCTCTCTCTCTCTCTCTCCCCCCCGATCACACCTCCCTCAGTCTCATTCTTGTTTTCTTTTCTGTTCCCATTCGTCAAGCTCTCAGCTGTGGGCCATCTTGCTGCTCTGCTCTTTGAGATCCCTCCACAGATGTTTGATGGTATTTCGTTTCGGGTTCTGTTTGTTTCACGAAAAACCCCTCAGCTTGCACCTCTTGAGGTGTGTTTACTTTTTAACTATTTGCCACTGGATGCAACACACCCCCATGTTTAACAGTTGGAAGAACAGTTGGCGTTCTTTCTCCAAGCATATGTGTGCTCATTGTGGTCAAAGTGTCCTTATTTGACTTTTAACACATCAACTGGGACATCATAGCTACAGCACATTGAGCAGCTGCTGAGAGCGCCCCCTAGTGTCCTACTGATTGTAGTTCATATTACAAGCAGAGTAGTGCCTTATGAGGTGGGTAGAGTAGCCAGCTTGCAGAGGTCTCCCTTCACACAATACCCATCGTTTCGTGCTTTTTTCAGTTGCAACCATTGCTGACACTTATGTGCAAATGCACACACAGCTTGTCTAGTCCCCGTAGAGAAGTACTGCCAATAGAATAGGACTCTCTGGAGCAGATAAACACACATAACTCTGTTGTCTCCATGTCTCATACCAGGCGTGGAGTAGAGGGTATAAAGCCCCCCAGCATTGAGCTGTGGAGCAGTGGAGCTGTGTTCTCTGGAATGATGGAGCTCTGTGTGACATATTTGGGATGAGTTGGGGGGCTGCTGACACTCTTGTTGATGAGTGCAACCAAATCCTCATTGCAGTCCTCCAAAATCCTGGACAGTAGAGTCAGTGAGGGGCATGAGTGTTGAGGAGTGAGGAGCATCGGGGATGAAAGGAAAGGTCCGGTCCTGGAGAAGCAGCATCTGTCCCCTTATTCTCTCTCGCGCTCCTCTCGCTCTCTCGCTCTCCTCTCTTTAATTACACAGCACAATAGCAGCGAGATACGGGCGTAATCTGGCCGCATAATCACGCTGCCTGCTCTGTCTGCTGAGCCCCCCACTCCACACGCTAATTCAATATAAATGTAAATTACGGCGCGAGAAGAATAAAGAAATCTCAATCTGTTTACATGTCTAATCACAATAAAAGCGTGCCGCATGAAATATGAATGGGGAGATGGATCACGATTATTTTATACAGGCGGGGAGGGGGAGGGGGAGGGCACGGGGGGCTGTGACAAGTGCCTCGGGCAGTGTTTGAACTTCCTATACGGTTATGTCTGGCGTGTGTGAGTGCGTACGTGTAAGGATAATATGTTCAATTGTGCTGAGATTGTACTGTGATGTCGTGAGGGATCGAGAAACGTGGGGCAGGTTGTGGGTGGGTGAGGGAGGTGGGGACACCGTGATATCATTATGTTCAGACGAGTGGTCTTCTGAGTGTGCAACAGCACCCAACTGGCTTTCATCAAACCTTTACCTTTGTTGGTGAAGACGTCTGGCGGGTGGCGTTAAGAGACACGACTTCTGTGTGTGTAGATCAATACATATTGATCAGTTCAGTTATTGATCCTGGTCACCGTCACCATCAACAGCACCGCAGTCCCACACGTCCTTCTGGGTGATGAGAGCATTTATGAGTATTGAAGGTTTAACGTGACATAGCGTGAACTGTTTTCTCGTTCTGTTCTCCTCACAGCTCTTCCTGACCGTGATGCGTTAGAGGACGAGCAGAGCTGGTACAGGCCGAGCTCTCTCCCTGGACCTGCCAGTCACAACCGCTACCTCAGAAACGTAGCGGAAGAGGACGCAGGGGACAGAGGCCTGCAGGGTCTGGCATTGTCCAGAGGTTTGTATTCACAACTGAGCTACCAGATAAGGACAGGAAGGCTGATCAGGTTAAACACCCCTGTCCTATATTCACTCCTAGTCAAATACACAGCTGCACCCAGAAGGACGTGTGGGATTGCAGTGCTGTTGGGAAGGAAGATGAAGGTGATCAGGATCAATAACTGATGATCAGTGTAGTCTGATCTGATCAATATGGATGCATGGAGGTGTAGAGGTTCCTAATGGTGTCCTGTGATGATCCATCCCATGCAGCTTGAATGTTCTCACTCAGTTCTGCAGATGGTGTGGTAGGGGTGGAGTGTTGATAGAGCGTCCAATAGCGTCCCACACATTTTCAATCAGGGACAGGTCTGGAGATGAGACCGACCACGGCGTCGTATCTGTGTCTTCAAGACGAGATCTTGAGACGGCAGCAGTGTGTGGACGAGCGTCGTCCTGTTGGAATAGAGCTCCGGAGTGTGTGTTCAGAAAAGGTAGAACCACTGGTTGCAGGATCTCACCAGGAGAGTGGGACTCCTCACTGAAAATGACCTGTTGACCTTCTGAATGATTCCATGACAGTCAGATGAGTCCTTTTTGACGATGAGTGAAACCCAGAGTGTTATATTTAATACAGCAAAGCAAAGTGAGTCGACTAGAAGGTTTACATTACATTCTGGCTTAAACTAGACATGTACACTAGTTCAACCCTGGTCCTGGAGGCACCCCTTCCCTGCACACTTAAATCAACTCTTTAACTCTTAGAATTAAAATACGCTTTGTGCGCAGTTACATGCTATTTTCTAGGCTTCATATCTCAGGATCAGAGTCACCTACAGACATGAGATACATATCATAACACACTACAGTCGGTCAAATGTGAAAACTGGGAAAATGGGATTGTGCCGTTGTGCGTGTTGACCTCAAGGCCTGTGTTAAACCATATGTCCCTCATGCATATGTTTACTAGGCGCTGGTTAAGACCTGGTTCTGAAGCATGTCATTATAGAAGCTCTGCACTCTTAGTCAGACTGCTTTAACATACCAGAGTAAACATGCCGAGAGACATCACTTAAAGGTGGCTTTACTTCGTATCAACTAAGAGAAGAAGTATTTCCACACAGTAGAGCCCGAGGTGGTCCTAATGTTATGGCTGATTGTTGTATGCGATATAAAAATTAAACAGCATGTTAAATGGGTACCTCGTCTCATAACAATCATGGAATAATGGGAGAAGCACCTACAATAGCTTTTCCGTTTTGGAGTAGAACCATTCCAGCACTCGAACTGTTCTTTGAGTTGTTACGGTTGAATGCAGAACACCACGTCTAATGTAAGGTGTGGTCTAGAGGGGTATAAAGCCCCCCAGCATTGAGCTGTAGAGCAGTGGAACTGGGTTCTCTGGAGTGATGGAGCTCCATCCACTACTTGTAGGATGAGTTGGGGAGTTGGAGATGAGGTGGGGCAATCAAATCCTCACAGCAATCTTCCAGAATCTAGTAGAAAGTTTTCCCTGGACAGCAGAGACAGTTTCTCCAACAAAAGCAGGATCGATGGAGCAGGTATCCGAATACTTTTGTCCATTTAGTGAAACTTAACCTCATCTGACACTTTTAAAAGGAGGTTCCTCCAGGGTTCCTCAGTTCTATACAGAAACATGATGTGGCACACTGATCACCTGCAGAGGACGGTGGACACTGGAGGGAGGGTGTGAGAGGGCAGCAGATGTAAGCTGAACTCTCTGATACAGAAGCTCAAAACATAAACCATGACAGTATTCAGCTCCTTCTGGCTTCAACTTCTCCTCAGAAGCTTATCAGCTCCATCTGTTTGTCTGCTGCTGCTTCTCTGCTCCATTTTCAAGGAGCTCACGTTGCCTCTGGCTGATCAGCAGCAGTAGATCTTAATCAGCACAGGCACCCAATGAAGAGAGCGAGAGATTGCTCCACATCCCACATCCCATGTCACTTCCACCGTTCTGCAGATCAGCTGTCAGGCCTGAATGTGAGACACAATTTATTGGCGACACTGCAGAACCAGAGGCGAGGCTTAGGGGTGACATTTGGGAACAGGTCACTGATGACCAGTCTTTCAGCTCCGCTTGTCACCTGTTATAGCTCCTCAGAGTTTGTGGACATTTGAGAAACCTCAAAGATCTACTTATGTGCTGAAATGGTTCATTGTCTGGTCAGTTGGTTCTTCATACTCAATGAACTCTTCTTCAGCCAGAGGCTGTAGGCTGAATGGATGGATATACACTATATGTCCAAATATTTATGGACACTCCCAGTAATTAATGCATTTTCCAAGCTATTCCAAGATGCACCCCTTGCTGACACAGACAACCTGCATACAGACTCTGACTGATCAGAGAGAGGGGGCGGGGCTGATGATCAACCTGCACACAGACTCTGACTGATCAGAGAGAGGGGGCGGGGCTGAAGCTCAACCTGCACACAGACTCTGACTGATCAGAGAGAGGGGGCGGGGCTAATGATCAACCTCAATCTAAATTCTGTTATTATTTACATACAAACTACAAATGAAGACCAACTGAGGATCTCCTAAAAATACCAAAATGTGTGGTATGTGTCTCCTACAAGTACGTTTCTGTTTTGGGGAAAAAATATTTCATGAAACATCTCACCAAATTGGCCTCGAGTTCTAAAGATTAAATAGGAAAACTAAAGTGATTGTTCTGTTAATGGATGTTTTTGTTTGTTTGTTCTCAACACTGTGTTCATAACCAATCCTGATTCATATATTTAGAATAGAATAGAACTGAATAGAATAGAATAGAACAGAACTGAATTGAAACGTCCTTTATCCCTTCGATCCAAACGAGCTGTTTTTGGTACTGTCACTTTAAGACTGATGCATGCAAATTAGCTCTGCTCTAACTGGCCACCCTGCGTTGTGTGCAATTAAGCAGATCTGGCTGAAACACTCCTTGTAACTTCAGCATGAATGGGCGGGGCACGTGATGACATCACACGAAGAGTGAATTGAAAACAGGCCGTTTGTAAATACGGATCAGAGGAGCGTCAGGATATGGGCCCTTTAAGAGGTGGTGTTCAGTGATGTCATCTAAATCTTGGCTTGTGTTGGTGTGTAGGCCTCTTCGACAGCAGAAGAAAGAAACTTTGGATGAAGGAGGCGGACTCCAAAAAGAAACGCACTTCACGCCTGGTTCCTCGGATCGGAGCCTGGTTCTGAGGAACCGTCACGACTCTACTCTTCCTTTATTTCTGTTGTAGTGTTTAAGAAATGTTGGTACACACACACACACACACACACACACACACACACACACACACACACACTTGATTTAATCTTTGTATCTGATGAGCCTCACACTACTGTGATCATGCAGAGACTCCAG
The DNA here is from genome assembly GCA_034509495.1 of Acestrorhynchus altus. Classification (NCBI taxonomy): domain Eukaryota; kingdom Metazoa; phylum Chordata; class Actinopteri; order Characiformes; family Acestrorhynchidae; genus Acestrorhynchus; species Acestrorhynchus altus. The sequence continues at coordinate 1,678,457 of CM067524.1, forward strand.
TTCTGTACTGGTTTCTACTGTTGGACGTTTGAATCCCTTTATCGTCTAAATGGTAACAAAAGATGGAAAACTGATTGGATCAAAAGAGGAGTTTGAAAACGAGTTGCTTTCATAGGTTTCAGAACATGAAGACATCACTTCTGTCTCGGACATCGTCTAGAACGTGACAGTGTTTGTACGTAGACTGGTCTTCAGTATTTGTGTTCTGACTGGTTTTGGATATGACAGTATTTGCAGTTGGACTGGAGAAATTGGACGTGTCTTGGACTTGGTTTGTATTTAGACCCGACAGTCTTCGTGTTCTGACTCGTCCACAGCATTTGAACTTGATTTTGACACCATTAGTGCTTAGATTGAAAAATGTGTGGAGTCTGATTGATTTGGACTCAACAGTCTTTGTTTCGGACTCTGTGATCCTGGTGGAATTTGTACTTGGACTCTGTCTTGTCTTGGACTTTGGACGTTGACTTAGTAGTATTCGTACTCTGCTTTGTCTTGGACAGTATTTGAATTTGGACTCGATTGTGTTTGTACTTGGTCACCTCTGACTTGTACATAAGGAACCCAAAACGAAACCATTGAGGCCACCGGTTGGTTTGTCCACTGGTGGGCTTCTCTCAGAGGTATCGGGCGTGTGAAGTGTTGCAGTGAGGCTGCGAGGCTGATGCAATAAGAGTGTTTCTTAAAACGAGTTTGTGTGATGTGGGTTCCATTAGTTATCTAGAGCAAATTAGCCTCACAGCTCCAACGGCTTTCATTTAGACTCAGTACCGAGGTTTTTATTAGTCATAGTCTTGGACTTGTTTAGGGCCTACAAGGGTGGTCTGGACTGCAGCCCTGTTTGTGTAAGTTTATTTATAAATGACAGAACCGAACAGAAGAGCCTCTTTCCTCTGCTAGAGTACGTACGCTAGGTTCTCTAAATAATCAGACACTGCAGCTTTGATTTGGACTGAACCTGAGCCAAAAAAGGAGATGCTGAACTTTACACTCCTAAAAATAAAGGTGCTACAAATGGTTATCAGGCTACTGAAGAACCACATTTGGTTCCATAAAAACGCAAGAAACCCTAAAAAGAACCATGAGTTTGAGTGCATTTACATATAGTTTATAATCAGATGTCAGTAATCTGACGCACATTTGAATCATCAGACGCTGGAAAAACTCTGTGAATCAGGCAATAATCAGAGCCAATAAACTCACAGAACGTCTTCAATCTTTAAAATACATCTCAAACATGTTTCCTTAACACAAATTGTTCTGTCCTGCTCAGAAACCACAGGTGTTCCAAATGGTTCTTTCAGCTACTGAAGATTCATTTTGGATCTAAAAAGAACCACATTTATAAAGGAGCTGTAAGGATGAAAGAACCTTAACATTGACTTCTTTAAATCTTCAAAAGATTCCACAAACATTAATCTCTTTAAAACATCAATGGTTCTTCTATGACATCACTTAAAGAACCCTCTGTGTAGCAGGGTGTGATTAAGGAAGTTCTATTTGGTAGCACGTTTGGTGTGGCTTTTCAAGGTTCTGATTGATTCCTTGAAGAAACCTGTTTATGAAAAACCATTAAACTGGTAAGGAAACAAAATATTTTTTTTTTAACCAACAATGAATGTTCTATACCATCATTCAAAGAACCCTTCATAGCGCCCTTATTTTTAAGAGTATGTTTTAAAGGGTTCTTTTTGTGAAGCTACAGAAAAATCATTTTGGTTCTATAAAGAACCCTGTTGGTAAAGGAGCTATGAGGGTGGAAAACCTTTAAAGTGGTGAAGAACCTTAACACTGACCTCTTTAAATCCTCAAAATGTTCCACACACATGCATCTCTTTAAAACATGGTTCAATCTTCCAAGGAAGGCCTGATTTGTAGCCTGTTTTGAAAGAGTGTGGAATTCAAAGGTCCTGTGAGTGATTCCTTGAAGAACCAAGTTTGATTGTGAGGAACCTCTAAATTGGAAAAGACACTTTATGGACCTTCTGAAATCTCTCACAGAACCATTTGCAGCTCATTTATTTTTAAGAGATCCGGAGTTTAGAGATTTATCATGACATCTAGGAAACGATGTCAGATTCAGGAGGTGATGTGGAATTTCATCAGGACTGATCAAAAGGGAAACACTGGGAGTGAGGCGGATGGGTCAGGGGATGTATGTCGGAATGCTGAGATGGAAAAGCAAGACAAGAAGATAGAACACTGAATTATTTATCCTCCAACGTGAGAGAACAAGTTGTCATTACTCTGACTTTAGACACCAGCTTAAACACTGAATCAATATTTAAGGTGGTTTTCCAGCTTTTTTAAAGGTGCTTTTTTAAGGTGGAATTGTGAGCGTTTGACTGAAAACCCTGAAAACTGAGAAACATACATGAAAAAACAGAAATTCATTCAAGAAATTAGATTTAAAATCATTTAAAAAATGTCCTTTATGTCTGATTTTACACGACACTACCTTCAGACAGAACATCTCTCCTCTGAGACCTTCTACCCAGACAATCAGCATCTGCAGACAAACTACCCTCGTGTATCATCCACAGACACCTCCCCCCTTTTCATGGTCATGGTGATGTTCTGTCAGTTTGTGAGCAGATGTTCTGTGTAATTCCTGTGTTTGAAAAAATGCTGAATATATATTTATGTATCTTTGCTTTTTTCTAACAACAATAAATCCTCAGAACCTTTGAAATGTCTTCTATAGAACTTCTATAAACTGAAACCTTGCTTCTCCTCTCTCTGTCCACTCTATCAGCTCCTCTGATCACACAGGAGCTCTTTGTGGTTCTATAATTCCAGACTGTAGTTCATCTGTTTCTCTGCAGACTTTATTCTCCTCCTTTCACCCTGATCTTCAATGATCAGGACCCCACAGGACCACCACAGAGCAGCTGTTATGTGGGTGGTGGGTCATTCTCAGCACTGCAGTCACACTGACATGGTGTCCACAGAATTCTGACCTAGTCCTTGCATTTGTAGTCCATTCACTTTTCACTGGCAGCTACGCAGCCCCAGAGCAGGAGGCTCCCACCACCATGCTTAACAGTTGGTACAGTGAGCTTTGAACTGTGACTCGTCCGACCAAATGTGGCCTCCAGAAGTCTTTTAAAAGTCTTTAGAGTCTCCAGACTGTCAACTTCCTCCCAAACTACACCCAAACCAATCCCCCCTTCCAAATTACCACGATACAGCCCTGCTGTGGTGCAGCAGTCATTTCCATGCATCTGAAGCGTGAGTGTGTGTGTGTGTGTGTGTGTGTGTGTGTGTGTGGGGGTGTGTGGGTGTGTGGGTGTGGGTGTATTGTATTATTCATTTAGACGTATGCGTGCATGACCTGCAGAGTAATTTGGGCTGTGTGTTGGTTGGCTGGAGTCTCGGAGGGTTTAATTAGCCACAAGAGCGGCTGCAGCGGGTCGAACTCACCTCCTCTCCTTCACTTTCAATTTACAAACCGGCTCAGCATGGACTCATTTCACATCCTGATGGGAAGGAATGAAACTTCTTTTCATTTCTTACGGATGGAGAATTAGAACTGTCAGCCAGCCGGGAATGTGTTTGGACACCTCTAAGTGCTGAGATTGGGCCTCTACACTGCTGTTCAGGGCTACCACTGATATTTCATTGTTTACAGTGATCTTAGAGCTTTACATATAAACACTGAACACAGGGGTTTATCAGCTGTGGAAAAAAAGGAGAAAGAAAAAGGGAGGGAATGGAAAAAAGAGGAGAAATGAAAGATAAAAACGAAACTTAAATGAAAGAAACGAGAAGAAAGAAAAGAAGAGAAAATGAAAGAAAAAACAACAGTAAAGAAGAGAAAAACAAAAGGAAGGAAGAAACAAAGTAACTAAAAGTGAAAGAAAAGAAAAAAGAAATGAGCAACAGAAAAAAGAAATGAAATAAACAAAAAGAAAATGAAAGAGAAAAAATAAAAGGAATGAAAATAAAATGACAGAAATAAGAAAAAAACAATAAAAGAAATAAAATAAACAACAGAGAAAAAATATCTAAGTTCAAAGAAAAAAAAGAAAAGAAAGAAAAGAGAGAAAAAAGAGGAGGGGAAAATAAATAAGCACAACCAAAAAGACACAAAAAAACTTCTAAAGAAAGAATCTTGCCTGTAAAAGTTTGTTTCCAGTTTAAAGGTTCTTACAAACACAGTTCTTCTATGACATCATGGAAAGAACCTTTTGAAGTACTTATATTACTTATATAGTACTTATATAGTATAAGAGTTTATGAGCATTTAATAAAAGAATGTATAAGAGTAGACTTTATGAGTGTATAATAGTAGATGGTATATAATGAGTGTATATAAGAATATGGGGTATTTAATCAGTGTATGTATATTATGAGAGTATAAGAGTGTATATTATGAGTGTATAAGAGTAGATTTTAAGTTATGAGTGTATAAGAGTAGAGTGTGTATTATGAGTGTATTAAAGTAGATTATATATTGAGTGTATAAGAGTAGAGTGTATATTATGAGTGAGTAGATTATATATTGAGTGTATAAGAGTAGAGTGTATATTATGAGTGTATAAGAGTAGATTATATATTGAGTGTATAAGAGTAGAGTGTATATTTTGAGCGTATTAGAGTAGATTATATATTGAGTGTATAAGAATAGAGTGTATATTATGAGTGTATTAGAGTAGATTGTATGAGTGTATAAGAGTAGAGTGTGAATTATGAGTGTATAAGACTAGAGTGAATATTATGAGTGTATAAGAGTAGAGTGTATATTATGAGTGTATAAGAGTAGAGTGCATATTATGAGTGTATTAGAGTAGATTGTGTGAGTGTATAAAAGTAGAGGGTATATTATGAGTCTATGTGTGTATATTAAGAGAGAATAAGATTGTATATTATGAGTGTATTAGAGTAGAGTGTATGAGTGTATTAGAGTAGAGTGTATGAGTGTATTAGAGTAGAGTGTATGAGTGTATAAGAGTAGAGTGTATATTATGAGTGTATTAGAGTAGAGTGTATGAGTGTATAAGTGTAGAGTGTATATTATGAGTGTATTAGAGTAGAGTGTATGAGTGTATTAGAGTAGAGTGTATATTATGAGTGTATTAGAGTAGAGTGTATGAGTGTATAAGAGTAGAGTGTATATTATGAGTGTATTGGAGTAGATTGTATGAGTGTATAAGAGTAGAGTGTATATTATGAGTGTATTGGAGTAGATTGTATGAGTGTATAAGAGTAGAGTGTATACTGAGAGTATAGAACAGTATATGAAGAGTACAGGTAAAGGGTATATATGCGTATATCTAAAATATTCATCTTATTAAAATACGCTGCTGCTGGACTAAAACGACGAGGTCTGACCAGATCTCTGGTCAGATGTTCAGAGCTCATTCTGATACTCAACACTCTGAACATCATCTTAGAATCAGTCTCACTTCTGATCCGCTCACCTCAGACACTCTCAGGTGTGAGACGGTCACTAGGTGGGGCTGTTCGTCCAGCCTGTGTGGTCGGCTATAGTCGACTCTTCTCATGCGAGGATGTGAAGGAACTCCTGATCTGGGGTCAGGTGTTACATCCACAGAGCTCCAGTCAACCATTCACATCCAGAAAGCTTCATCACAGGCAGAGATGGGATGGGTTAGGGGGTTATTCCTGCCGTGTACCTAAAAACAGGGTTCTGATCAGACCCAAACCTCCAGTTACACTAAAATAAAGGTTCCAGCAGGGTTCTTTGTACAGTGTCGGAGGAGATCCACGTTTTCTTCCCTGAAGAATCTTTCAGTTCTGAAGAGGAGAACGTCTGTAAAAGGTTCATGAAGAACAGTTGCATAGTTTAGAGAACCAGAGGCTCATGCCTTACATTTACTCATGTTATGTGAATGTTTTGTGAATTTATGACATAATTTATATTTATATATTATTTATATTTATATATTATTTATATTTATATATTATTTATATTTATATATTCTACTCATTTATTTATATGTCACTTATCGTGCACCGCAAACTAGTCCTAGTTCATTTCTCCGTGACAGTTTTCCATCTTCTCTTTATCAGTTATTCTGTTATATCATATATATAATTCACTGAATAACGGTTTTGTGCAAAAGTTTGTGCACCCCTGCTCAAATACGTCTTGTTAAAGTGTAAATAAGCAAATCCTCTATGACGAGCAGTTTTGAACATTTCTTTGTTTGAATGAAAAAATGACAGAGACAATCAATAATTCATGGCCAATTGTGTATATTATGAGTCTATGAGTCGAGTAGAATGTATATTAAGAGAGTATAAGAGTGTATATTACAACCCCAATTCCTATGAAGTTGTGAAAAACATAAAAACAGAATACGATGATTTACAAATCCTTTTCAACCTGTATTCAATAGAATAAACTACAACAACAAGAAACTTCAGGTTCAAATTGATTAACTTTATTGTTTTTTGCAAATAGGAATAGAGTGTACATTTAAAGAGTATAAGAGTAAAGTGTATATTATGAGTGTATAAGAGTAGAGTGTACATTTAAAAAGTATAAGAGTAGAGTGTATATTATGAGCGTATAAGAGTAAAGTGTACATTTAAAGAGTATAAGAGTAGAGTGTATGTTACGAGTGTATAAGATTAAAGTGTACATTTAAAGAGTATAAGAGTAGAGTGTATATTATGAGTGTATAAGAGTAGAGTGTACATTTAAAGAGTATAAGAGTAGAGTGTATGTTACGAGTGTATAAGATTAAAGTATATATTTTGAGTGTATAAGAATAAAGGATATATGAGTATATAAGTGTAAAGTGTATATTATGAGTGTATAAGAGTAAAGTGTATATTATGAGTGTATAAGAGTAAAGTGTATATTATGAGTGTATAAGGTTAAAGGTTTGCACTTTATATCGTCCAATTGTATTGCTGCTCCATGTTGCACCTTGGTTCCGGAGGAACGCAATTTCATTGCACTGTGTACCTGTACTCGGTTGTAATGACAATAAAAAAGCCTTGACCTTGAAAGGATATATTATGAGTGTATAAGAATATATATTATGAGTGTATAAAAGTAAAGTGTATATTATGAGTGTATAAGAATAAAGTTTATATTATGAGTGTATAAGAATAAAGTATATATTATGAGTGTATAAGAGTAAAGTGTATATTATGAGTGTATAAGAGTAAAGGATATATTATGAGTGTATAAGAATAAAGTACATATTATGAGTGTATAAGAGTAAAGTGTATATTATGAGTGTATAAGAATAAAGTGTATATTATGAGTGTATAAGAATAAAGTTTATATTATGAGTGTATAAGAATAAAGTGTATATTATGAGTGTATAAGAGTAAAGTATATATTATGAGTGTATAAGAATAAATTTTATATTATGAGTGTATACGAATAAAGTGTATATTATGAGTGTATAAGAGTAAAGTGTATATTATGAGTGTATAAGAGTAAAGTATGTATTATGAGTGTATAAGAGTAAAGTGTATATTATGAGTGTATAAGAGTAAAGTATGTATTATGAATGTATAAGAGTAAAGTGTATATTATGAGTGTATAAGAGTAAAGTGTATATTATGAGTGTATAAGAGTAAAGTATATATTATGAGTGTATAAGAGTAAAGTGTATATTATGAGTGTATAAGAATAAAATGTATATTATGAGTGTATAAGAATAAAGTTTATATTATGAGTGTATAAGAATAAAGTGTATATTATGAGTGTATAAGAGTAAAGTGTATATTATGAGTGTATAAGAGTAAAGTGTATATTATGAGTGTATAAGAGTAAAGCATATATTATGAGTGTATAAGAATAAAGTGTATATTATGAGTGTATAAGAGTAAAGTATATATTATGAGTGTATAAGAGTAAAGTGTATATTATGAGTGTATAAGAGTAAAGGATATATTATGAGTGTATAAGAATAAAGTATATATTATGAGTGTATAAGAGTAAAGTGTATATTATGAGTGTATAAGAATAAAGTGTATATTATGAGTGTATAAGAGTAAAGTGTATATTATGAGTGTATAAGAGTAAAGCATATATTATGAGTGTATAAGAGTAAAGGATATATTATGAGTATATAAGAGTAAAGTATATATTATGAGTGTATAAGAGTAAAGTGTATATTATGAGTGTATAAGAATAAAATGTATATTATGAGTGTATAAGAATAAAGTTTATATTATGAGTGTATAAGAGTAAAGTGTATATTATGAGTGTATAAGAGTAAAGGATATATTATGAGTGTATAAGAGTAAAGTGTATATTTAGAGTATAAGATTGTGTATTAGGAGACTAGAGGGGAACAGATGAGTATCTATGAGTTTATATTAAAAGTATGAAATTTTCTCTCGTTATTATTCATAATTTGATGCTGTTTGTCCATTTGCTCCCAGTCGTCTGAATTTTGAGACTCACGTCATGTGTTTATGTATTGATGCCACCTTCTGAGTCTCTACGTCCGTCCTAAACCAGGAGAAACACCGTTGCAGCTTCTGAGTCGATAGAAACAATGTATTTCGCTTTTTCCTGCCGAAATGTAATAATTGCTCATAAAGCAAAATTGGCACCGTGTCTAATGCCAGGGCTGGAGGGTATAAAGCCCCCCAGCATTGAGCTGTGGAGCAGTGGAACTGTGTTCTCTGGAATGATGGAGCTCCATCCAGGACTTCTGAGATGGATGAGTTGAACAGTTGAGGATGAGGTTCAGTGATCATCCAACATCCTGATCTCATTCGTGCAATCAAATCCTCACAGCAGTAGAGAGCTCTGATTGGATGCCCTGTATTGGGCCTCGGTCAAAAGCAGTCTGGGGTGAAACACTGCTTTTGTTGGTGTCAGTGGGCGGGACAATGTAACAGTATGTGAAGTGGGTGGGTTTATGTAAATCGATTATGCAAATGAGCATAAATGTTGGGGAGCACTGTTTACGCTGCTGTATTTTTAAATTCTGCACAACATGGGCCTTTAAAAGTTCCATGTTCTTCAATGTTCTTCTATGTTCTTCTATGGCCGTCGTCTAAAGAACCCTTTGAGTAGAGGTCTTTCTCCCAGCCCATCCCCAGCCCTCTTCCTGTGTCAGACTGTTTTAGTGGTAATGGCCTGTTTATGCATTATGGCGCCTTATTTATGTTGATGTTGTTTATCTGAACCTGACCGATCCATTAAGATGAAAGCCTAATTTTGATGAGAGCCCGCTCCGCAAAACAAACACACCTACAGAACACGTCTATGCAGTGTTAAACCCACGCGCTGCACTTACACAACCGGTCAGCGCTGTGTGTAGAGTGGCTCGGCTGGACACGTAAGTAATGATGCCGAACAATCCCTCCCTGAAAATCCACAAACATCACAATCTTACAGCGAGATATCTGACGGCAAAGGACGGGAACGATCTTATCGGTGCCGATACTGCAGGAGAACCAAAACGATACCAAAATAAACGATCTGACAATTAAATGACAAAGTAAACAAACAAACAAACAAATTTTATTTAATATTTATTACTTATTTATAATAATATTTAAATGGTCATCTTTTCAAAAGTCTAACAAAGGGGGGTGTTTCTGATAAAGTGGCCAGTGAGGGGAAGCAGAACGTGTTTCCATTAAAGTGGTCAGTCAGAAGCTTGTGAACACTACAAAGGTGGAGCAGGTGAAGTCTGCGAGACCTACAGCAAGAAGCACTGCCCTACAGACTTCACCCAATCAGAGAACAGCCTCTCCCCACGCATTCACCTGTGTCAGGTAAACAGTGCCCACCCTAATGCCCACCCTCTGTCTCTGATCACAACATTAACACCACCAGCCTGATTTCATCTCACATACATGATAACCTCCACGTGGGATCTGGCATCAGATGTCCTTCCTTGGACCACTTTTGGGAGGTACTGACCACCGCATACTGGGAACCCCCCCAGTCATCTAGAACATCACAGTCGGGTTCCTGTCAAAGTGTCTCAGATTATTGTCCATTTTTCCTTCTTCAGCACATCAACTTCAAGAGCTGAACCAGATCATCAGTGTTATCCACTACACCTGTTGGTGGTTGTAATGTTATGGCTGATCGGTGTGTATATGTCTGTCTGTCTCTCGCTCTCCCTGTCTCTCTTTTCAGTTTTTGAAGCACTAAATAGCAGTAAAAGGTAAGAAAATGTGAATCAAACACTGTAGAAGCACACTTCTGATGGTCTCCTCACCTCCTCCTCCTCTTCCTCCTCCTCCACACATCACATCAGACCTGTAGACCTCCCTTGTCTTCCTGCTGGCTGATCTTTGCTCCATCCTCACTCTCCTCCTGTCTGCAGCTCTGTGGTCTGACCTGCAGCACCTCAGTCATGAACATCAGCAGCGCCTCAGGTCCAGCTCTGATATCACACACACACACACACACACACACACACACACACACACACACACACACACACACACACACACACACACACACCACAGTGAGTACCCTTATTAATTTAAATTCCCGTAATTACAAATTACATTATTCACCGCCTTTTCTGTTAAACATGGTGGTGGGTGTATTCTGTAACAATAGCTCCAACCTTTCTTCTGAAAGCCACGGTACTAAAGGAATGTGTTTCCCCAAGTCTTTCCTTCTACTAGAGCCTCTACTATATGTTGGAACATTGCTGTGAGGATTTCATTGCATTCATCTCCTGAAGAGCACAAGTGCGGTCAGGTACCGATGTCAGTCCATTCGTTTTGCCTCTCCAGCTCATCCCAAAGATCTTGGATGGAGCTCCATCATTCAACAGAGCGCCACAGTTACTGGGGGTTTCATGCTCATGCTTAAGGCTTTTCCAGTCTTTCCAGTCGAAGGTCTGTCTTATGAATCAGCACAGTTTATTTTTACTCTAAGGAGGAAACTCTTCTGTCTGATGATCTGCTTTGGGTTGAAACTGTTTAACGTGACCCTTTTGCCGTTGTTTCCTGAGCTTCATCCACTCAAACCCTGAACGAAGGAAAGCAAACAGCCGCCTTCGTGGCTGCGAGTGTTTGAATTAGGCTTTTTAATTACTTCCGTTAACTCCGTCTCCGACCTGCAGAAAACCCCACCAGCAACGTGTGATTAAATCATCTCTAAATTCGAACCGTTTTCTAAAATTGACTGAGGTTGAGTTGTCTTTGAGTTTTGCTGCCTGTTCAGCTGATCGTTTGCACAAGACAACCAAAAAAAAAAATACTCTTGAACTCTTGCTTCAAATGAAATCCTCGTTTTATTTCTCAGATCAAACCCATTTCACAACTTTCCCTCCTCTGTTATAAAAAGTCTACTTGTGGCCCAACATGAGATAACTGGATAGGCCAGAACAGCAGTGCACAACTGGCAAAACATCAGGGCGTATTTACTGCTATATTGCTCTACTGATGATGCCATCACACATGATGCCATCAGACATCTGCTCCACACCACACTGACACATCTGGACACTGGAAGGAATGGTTATGTCAGAACGCTGTTTGCTGACTACAGCTCAGCATTTAACACTATTATTCCTTCCAAACTCACTACCAAGCTGGTAGATCTGGGACTAGTAGATCTGGAACTGGTAGATCTGGGACTAGTAGATCTGGGACTGGTAGATCTGGGACTAGTAGATCTGGGACTGGTAGATCTGGGACTAGACCCATCGCTGTGTGACTGGATCTCCAGCTTCCTCACAGACAGACCACAAACAGTGCCACCCACTGTCACCCTCAGCATTGCTGCTCCTCAGGGCTGTGTTCTATCAGCCCTACTGTACTCCTTGTACACCCATGACTGTGTGACCACTTGAAGCTCCAAGTCTCTTGATGACACGTTCGTGGTGGGCCTGATCTCCGACAATGACGGGAAGGCCTACCTAGAGGAGATTGTACGCGTGGGAAACTGGTGCCTGGGCTCCTGCTCAACGTCAGCAAAACCAAGGAGCTAATAGTGGACTGCAGAAGGAGACAGGCGAGGAGCAACCAACCAGTAAGGATCAGCGGTGCAGAAGTACAGAGAGTAGAAAACTTCCAATACCTTGGAGTCAACATCTCTCAAGACCTGACATGGTCTTGCCGCACCGACATCCTGGCAAAGAAAGCCCTACAGCGTCTCTTCTTCCTCAGACGCCTTAGGGACTTCAGACTGCCCTCCAAGGTACTGCGGAACTTCTACTCCTGCACTAGAGCATCCTTATGGGGAACTCTGTGGCCTGGTTCCTAAAACAGCACCAAACGGGACAGACAGACCCTGCAGAGAGTGGTGCGTTCTGTCGAGCGCATCATGAGGACAACACTTCCAGATCTGCAGACTTTCTATAACAAGCGGTGCTGGTCGAAAGCCATGAAGATCGTGAAGGACCTCAGTCATCCTATCAATGGGCTTTTGGCTTTGCTGCCATCAGGAAAGCGGTTCTGTTCACTGAGATCCACCACAGAAAGGATGAGACTGAGCTTCTTCCCTCAGGCTATTCGGACTCTGAACCTGACCCAACAATGTTAACCCTATCTTCCACATATCACACACTGACTGTCATAAGACACCGTCCCTCTCCTACACAGCAATATGTAGCAAACATCGCACTTTATATACCTCTGAGGGTTCCTACACGAGCTGAACCCTATTCACACCTACCTCCACTTCAGTTATTTAGTTATGTATTTATTTTTCTTCTTAGGATTGCACATATTTATTGTTTACCGTCTCCCTACCTTCTCCCTTCTTCCCCTATTGATCTGCTGTTGCAGACAGTCGCCAAGAAACATTTCACTGCATGTTGTTCTGTGTATAACTATATGCATGACAAATAAAACGAACCTTGAACCTTGAACCTACTGTATCTTCATGCCTGGAACAATAGCTTGTATCTTCAAAGGAGTAACTTTGCAGGAGAAGTAGAATCCACTCTAGTCTTGTTCTGTTCTTATAAGTAATGTAACAAGATTGTTTTCCAAGTGAGTTTTCAAGTTATGATACATGCAGGTATTAACTTTTTGAACCCGAGTGCAGCGTTTCACAGGCAGTTACAGGCTGTGCTCTAGACTTTATAGTTCAGGATCAGAGGAACCTACAGACATGATACACATATAACAAACTACAAGGATGACCCTATAAATACCCTGTCCGTGAAGTGCGACACCATATAAACGAGAAATTCAACTAAGAAAATGGCTCAACCTGCATACAGACTCTGACTGATCAGAGAGAGGGGGCGGAGCTAATGCTTAACGTGAATACAGACTCTGACTGATCAGAGAGAGGGGGCGGGGCTGATGCTCAATCTGCATACAGACTCTGACTGATCAGAGAGAGGGGGCGGGGCTGATGATCAACCTGCATACAGACTCTGACTGATCAGAGAGAGGGGGCGGGGCTGATGCTCAACCTGCATACAGACTCTGACTGATCAGAGAGAGGGGGCGGGGCCATGAAGTGCCAATAAAGGACCTCTTTTTGGTTTGCTAAAATATTTAATTCTAAGTCATTTTGGAGCATTTCTATTGGTCCATTAATCATTCACATGCATTAGACATCCTTTAAGTCTAATTTCCAGAAGAAACATCAGCAGCCCTGGTGTTCTTCTCCCTAACAGAGTGATCGGCCTTCCCTTCAGTCCGTAATGGAACGAGTCCTGTGCTGAGTGGCTGTTGGTTGAGGTGCTCATGCACAAAGAAACAGCGACTTGGCACCTCACGTACGGTGGGCTAGATAGGAGGCGAGATGATTTATGAATGGATTTAATACAGTAATTAGTTTGCTGTTTGTCAGAGTCCGTGGGGAAGTCGCTCTCTCGCGGTGAGGCGATGGCTGCAGCGCTTACTCTAAATCACGGCCTGCTGCTTTCTTCCCCACAGCAGAGAGCAGCCCGACTCAAATGGAGGCGGCAGTAATTGGTTTCATAAAGTTGTGCTGTGTTGATCAGGAAGATAAACAAGTCTGCTCACGTGAACATCATGGAGTGAACTTTGATCGTGATTTGGGCAATGACACCTCTGGGGAATCGGTGTGTGTGTGTGTGTGTGTGGGGGGGGGTCTGGGGGGCAGGGGGGTAATAGAATCTCAGTGTCTGTGAGTATCAGAGTTAAAAATACATCTGCGCTCAGACAAGATTACTGTTAGAGTACTACTACTATCACTACTACTACTATCATCACTACTATCACTACTACTACTATCATCACTACTATTATCACTACATCACTACTACTACTATCATCACTACTATCACTGCTACTACTATTATCACTACTACTACTATTATCACTACTATCATCACTACTATTATTACTATCACTACTACTATTATCACTACTATCATCACTACTATTATTACTATCACTACTACTATTATCACTACTACTACTATCATCACTACTATCATCACTACTATCATCACTACTATTATTACTATCACTACTACTACTATCATCACTACAATCACTACTACTACTATTATCACTACTACTACTATTATCACTACTATCACTACTACTACTATCACTACTACTACTATTATCACTACTACTACTATCATCACTACTATCATCACTACTATTATTACTATCACTACTACTACTATCATCACTACTATTATTACTACTACTATTATCACTACTACTACTATCATCACTACTACTACTATCATCACTACTATCATCACTACTATTATTACTATCACTACTACTACTATCATCACTACTATTATTACTATCACTACTACTATCATCACTAATATTATTACTATCACTACTACTACTATCACTACTATCACTATGACTATCACTACTATTATTATCACAACTACTATCACTACTATCACTACTACTATTATCATTACTATCACTACTACTATTATCACTACTATTACTATCATCACTACTATCACTACTATCACTACTACTATTATCATTACTATTACTATCATCACTACTATCACTACTACTACTACTATTATTATCACTCCTTTCACTACTACTCCTATCACTACTATTTTTTATCACTACTATTATCACTACCATTATTATCACTACTACTATCACTACTATCACTACTACTACTATCACTACTACTACTATTATTATCACTACTATCACTACTACTACTATCACTACTACTACTACTATTATTATCACTACCATCACTACTACTACTTTCACTACTATTAGTACTATCACTACTACTATTATCACTACTACTATCACTACTATTATTACTATCACTACTACTACTATTACTACTAATACTACTACTGTTACTACTTTCATGATAACTACATCTACTAGCACCACCACTACTACCAATAATATTGCTGTACTGTGTGGACTATGTTGGAAATAAATAGGGTTTGATTTAACTGGTAAATAACTACTGGATTATTTCGGAGATTATTTAGAGTTTAAATCAAATCAAAAATCAAAATTTATTTGTATTGTGCTTTTTACAAAACGGTCACAGAGCAGCTTTACAGAAATCGAAAATAAGAACAACACATGACACAAAGGATAAAGACAAACACTCCACTGTGCTGGAAAAGCTCCCTCAGAGCTGGAGGAAGGAACCTCAGGAGGAACCAGGCTCACAGGGGGACCCCTCGTCCTCTGGTCAGTTACTCAAACATAGTTGATAAGGAGACACTGAGCCCCACACATCTGCTGTAATGCTCAGTTGACCTGAAGTAATGATAGCTTGATGGAGGACGTATTAGTGACCGTTACAGATAATTATGGTCTGTGTACATTTCTACATAGCTGGTGAGGGCAGGTGGGCATCTAGTCCAGGTCCAGTAGCTGGATGGTGGACAGTCATGATTAAATGAAACAGAACTATAGGATTCTTCTGGTGATGTTTAAGGTTGTGTAGAACTGTGAGATTGTGTTTTGCAGTCTTATCTGTATCTTTGAGAACTTTGATCATCAGACATTATCTGTTCATTCTGAATAAAGATTCAGTTCTCTGATGGTAAAATGGTATGATCTTCTCCATGGTCTCCTTGCTCTGAGGCTGAATGGAGCTGGGGACAGCGCTGTGCTGCACTCCTGTAGAAAACACACTGATTTGGCAGCCAGTTTGACAGCATGGCACTGACATTTGGTTCTGCAGTGTAACCGTCCAGCTCAAAGCTCAGGAGCTCAAGAGAATTGGACAGCAGCTGTTGCTTCACCTACCTGGAGCTTGAGAACAGGACAGAGTGAGGCAGGCAGGAGGATTTACTCAGTCCCTTCAATCCAGAATAAGGGGTCTCACTACTGGTTAAAACACACACACACACACACACACACACACACACACACACACACACACACACACACACACACACACAAGGTTCCATATTTCTGTATGGAACCTCGAGGACTCAAAGAACACTGCAAAAGTGAGTTTTGTGTTTTGTGTAACATTGAAAAAGGGTTAGATGATGCAATAGTGGAACCATCATTGGTGCTATAAGAAAGGTTATATATTAAAAAGGTTCTTTAAAGAATCATATATTAGAGGTTTTCTTTGCATATGAAGAACCCTTTAACTAGACGCCAGTATTCCAATTGTTCTTTAAGTTGTCAAATGTTTGCCTTTATTAAAGAACCACTGAAGAACAATTTGGAAGGGTGTACCACTTTCACTGTACGCAAGAACAGTTCTACATAGTTCTAAAAGGGGTTTTTGACCTATAACATGTTGTTTGATGGAATATAAAACAGGAAAAGAATTATGATGGTTTAGAGATTTGACAGAGTTTTTACAAAGAACCAATGCCTTTACTTAAAAGCCCCCTGAAGAACCCTCTTTTAGGGGTGTACCACCAGCTCCTGTCCAAGCTGCTGCCAGACTGGGGAAGCATGGTATTTTGTTGAGGTGGCTGGTCTGATGCAGTAGGTAAGAAATGGACATTTCGTGCTCCTGAGCTCCCCCTACAGCTGAGCAGTGAAACTCACATTTTACACCACTGCATTATATAGACAGCTGTACACGTGCATTTCTCGACAAGCTGAGAGATACAGAAGCTGCATTCTGTTACTGCATGATGTTTATCCTGCTGTTGTTGAAGCAAAATGTCTCTATTTTGGAGGGAACACTGCTGTGAGGATTTGATTGCATTCTTTGACAAGAGCATGTTAGTTAGATTAGGATGTTTGATGATCATTCCAGAGAACCCAGTTCCACTGCTCCGCAGCCCAATGCTGGGGGGGCTTTCTACCCCTCTACACCACGCTTGGTATTAGACACGGTGCCAAAAGGTTCATGTTTGTTCATCTGATCCAGAGAGTCCTATTCTATTGGCCGTACTTCTCTCCAGGGACTAGACAAGCTGTGTGTGCATTTGCACATCTGTGTCAGTAATGGGATGTTCTGCCGCTTTCATTTTGGGTCATGAGATGAATAAACATTCGCAGTGGAATATGAGAGCTGACAGTTCTGCCGAATTTGATTAGAAGTTTGGAAAATAAAAATAGACTGAAATGATGTCACATTTGACCTTCAGCGACAATTAATGTGGGTGCTCGTGGGGAAATGTGTCCTGCCGCGTCTCTCATGCTGCTCCTGCCAATCAGAGCTTTTAACCCTGGTCTGCATGTCAGAAATCCCTCAATATACTGCACTTGAGACTATTCAGTGACTGTGATTCTAAAATATAACTCACAAGTTTGCATTCAGCTACTTTAAGCTGCCCCCATTGCTGACACAGACGCGCAAATGCACATGCAACTTGTCTAGTCCTTGTCGAGAAGTACTGCCCATAGAACAGGACTCACTGGAGCAGATAAACATGAATCTGTTGGCACCATGTCTAGACCCTAACCCTAACCCTAACCCTAACCATGTCAGGTGGTCTAGAGGGTATAAAGCCCCCCAGCACTGAGCTGCGGAGCAGTGGAACTGTGTTCTCTGAAATGATGGAGCTCCATCCAGCACTTTGGGGATGAGGTAGGGAGTCAAGGACGAGGTTGGGAGCTCGTTGGCTGCCCACCAATGATGCGAGGGTGGCAGTTTGAAAGGTGCTGATTCACATGCATCAGACGAGGCATGTGCTTGTCTTCAACCTCCTAGAACAGACGTGGGGAACATAAGAGATAGGTGGGGGTCTTAATGGGGTTGGGTATTTGGCATTTTCACGTTTTTGGAGATGCACTAACATTTCTTACTTTGTCACCCCAGACAGATCTTAGCAGCCCTGCTTCAGATGAGAGAAGAAACGAAAATACATCCGATGAACTGAGGACCTCCTGATGTCCGTTTCACTGCACTGCTGACCGAACCACTGCTTTAACCGTACTGAGTATTAATACACGGAGAATTCCGGCAGATGTTTAGGTCCTAAAATCTGAGCTGTGAAAGCACCATCCTAGTAGAGCAGTTGTCAGCGTGCCGGTTCCCCGGCTCTGCGGAGCGTCTTGCCTCTTGCTGCTTGGTTTGCACGGTTCAAAGACGTGTCTTTCTAATTTGCCATCAGTGGAGAAGATAATTATTGCTGTGCGTTGTTCTGATCTCCTCATCATATGGATCACTGCCTGTCTGTGGGTCAGGTGGGCTGGAAAAACATCATTACCATATCATTATTACCATATCATTAGCATATCATTATTATGTACGGGTCCTGGCTTGTTTATGTGAGTTCCTGAAGGAGCTCCAGCGCTGAGTGGGAGCTGAAGGGCTTGTGGTTCCACCCTGGAAAAGAGCAGGAGAAATCCTGGAATAAATGGCTATTCCATTATCTCAGCAGTTATTTCCTGACTCCGGCACACTGTTTTCAGTTGATCTGGATGGTTTTTAAGTGGATGGTATCATTTCATAGAGAGCTTCGAGCAGGAAAGCACCGCCTACAGGCTTCTTCACTTCTAAAATAAAACTCCAGCTGGGCAGCAGTTCAGAGGCGGCTAATCCTCCAGCGTACCACGTTCTGTATAATTAACCATACAGTACATAGTGTACAGCCTGCTGTACAATTAGCTCGGCTCGTCAGGCCTCAGATCAGTTCTGAATTTTTACAGGAGTACAGAAGGTCGCTCTGATTCCTCGCTGTAATAAATGTTCACTTTTATGAGCAGCTTTATGAAGATTAGAGTCACTGCTAAACGTGCTAAACAAGACCTGAGAGAAGCCGCTGAAGAACCATGTTTATAAAGGTGTGAAGAAGCCTTTTCTGGATTGTAAACTATAAAAGCCATAAAATGAAAACCACTGATGTAAAATGAAGAGAGTAGTATTGATTCGTCCGTCATTGGGTGGGATCTTCTGTGGCAGAAAGTGAAAATGTAGATGTAGACGCGGGACGACCCATGAACCCCTTGGTCGTTTTAAACGTAAATGTTCAAAGCCATTGTTCCCGAAGTCCTGCAGAATCGAGGAGAAGTGAGGAGACTCACATTTAGGGGGGCCGTAAGGGGGTGCAAGCATGCTCCGAGAGGTCCTCCCATGAAGATCTAACTTGTTTGGTCTCTTTCTGATGGTAGACGCTGCACTTTGACATCAACTGTGGTGAGACCTTCCTGTAGGTCCGTGATGAACGTTTTAGGATGCTTTATCCATCTTATGGTTCTGCTCTTGGGCCGGACCTGCTGACATGAAGGCAGTTTAAATGTTCTCCACTAGCAAATGATTTCAACTCGTGACTCGTCTGCATCTACAACCTTCTTTCTGAAGGCCTCAGAGAGCTCTTTGGATCTGGCCATGGTGATCTCACTCACTTCAGCAATCAAGAGCAAACCAAACTAATGTGTGAGGTTTAAGTAAGACAGTATAATACACACACCATCTCTCTCTCTCTCTCTCTCTCTCTATCTCTCTCTCTCTCTCTCTCTCTCTCTCTCTCTCTCTCTCTCTCTCTCTCAGTACCGTCTAGCCGGCTGGGCCTGCTCTCCGCTCTGCACCGATTGGCCGAACTTGAGGAGACATTAGTGTTCCCCATAGGCTGAGAGCAGAGAGGAGAGTTGTTGCTGTTGCTAGGTTCCTGTTGCTAGGATGGGTTGCTGTGGTGGGGAGGGTGTCATCGGTGGGAAACGTGATGAATTATGGATGTATGATTTTTGAGAGAAAGAGAGAGAGAGAGAGAGAGAGAGAGAGAGAGAGAGAGAGAGAGAGAGAGAGAGAGAGAGACAGAGAGAGAGAGAGACAGAGACAGAGAGACACACAGACAGAGAGAGAGACAGATGCTCGGCCAGCTGCAGAATACTGATGTTGATTGTGATGCTAAATCAGGGGTTAAAGGTCTCTGTCTGTTATTTGTTTAGGGGGAGTGACGGGGATTTGACCCCTCAGCCTCTCCTGACCCTCAGAGACCTCCGAGATTAGCCTGTGATGAATGGCAGGACGAGTGAAGGGAAGGAGAAGAACGGAGAATCATCTACACCTTAAATGGTTCTTTAGGTGCAGTGGAACCCTGTAAATGTCCATAGGTTTCTGAGCAGCATGTATCAGTTCTTCTCTAGTTTAGAAATGCTCATAGAACCTTTTTGGTAGCATAAAGAACCCTTTTCACTGAGAGTATATTGGTTCCTTAGTAGAGATAATCACTTAAAAATCATGGGTCTTCAGTTTGAAATAGATCCCAGAACATTAAAAAAACCCTATGTATTGTGAAAGGGTTCTTTAGATTGGTGGAGAAAAAAAACCCAAATCAAAGAACCAAAAAAGGGTTCTACAGTTGTCAGGATGTCAAGCTTTTCCCTTTTGCAAACACTTTTTGGTGCCATATTGAACCCTTTTCAAAAAGGTATAAAACCTTCTGCAGCACATTCTCCATCAAAGAACCTGTTATTCGAGCAAAGGTGGTTTGAGTGGTCATGGTTCTATATAGAACCCTTGAATAACCATTTTGTTGGTGTGTATATTCAAATAACCATTCAAAAATAAAACATTCTTGGAATATATGAATGTTTCATATCTAGTTTACAAACGGTCATATAACTTTTAATATTATATAGAACCCAATTGTTCTGTACTATATAGAACCTCGTTATTTTGTACTACATAGAATCCTATTGTTTCATACTATATGGAACCACATTTTTATGCTGTATAGAACCCTATTGTTTTATACTATATAGAACCCTATTGTTTTATACTACGTTAAATACATAATTTGAGTTTAAAAGGTTCTACAACCATTTCTAACAGAGATATGAGACATTTAAAGGTCCTGTAGAACCTGTTAGGACTTAAATAACTATTTCAGTTTATAAAGGGCTCTTGACATCATTAAATGGTTCTTCTCTACATAAAAATGATCATAGACCCTTTCTGTTTCATATGAGGAACCCTTCTTTGCCATCAAAGTCATCACCTTTAGAAAGAACCACAAACAACGTGAAGAACCATCCCAGCTGGCACGTGACCGCCTCCAACGTTAAAATCTGATGAAAGTAATCTTTAATGTTGCCTTTGGATTCCATGTTGACCCCGTATATGGATGTCCACCAGTGTCCCCCATCTGGGTTGTGCACTGGACATCGTACTTAGATGGGATCCATGTGAGATTTGGCTGGACTGTAATGATGGGGCCCATTTGAGAGTCCTAACTGGGTACAAACCCACTCAGAACCCATGCCCACCTGAAACCCATCTAGTTCAGGTTTCTCCAAGTATCCTCAACAGGTTCCTTACTATTCAGACACCTAAAGGTGGTTCTTCTATGGTCAGTGTTCTCTTGTTTTGCTGGCAATTCCTTTGTTAAATTAAATATTGCAATACATTCAATATTTTGAAGGAAATTGTAAATATTAGATGAAGAGAGTATTTATGCAGAATTACAGACGTATTTCAAACCCACAGAACTAAAAAAATAACATATATATTCTAAATTCATAACATACAGTCATATCGTAAATATGCGAAATATTCAGAAATGTGTCAAATATGCAGAAACGGAAGTAAATGTAGTGCATTCCCAGAAATGCAGTAAATACACAGAATTAAGCAAAAAACATTTAAAATCGTAAACATTCAAAACCACATATTTAAAATATTCTGAAATGTGCAAAATAAATAGAACTAAATATATAAAACAATACAATATAAACGAAATGTGCAGAAATGTAGTAAAATATACAGAATCAAATAAACTAGACAACAATATAATATAACACGTATATAAAACAACACATATACAGTTGGAAACAGTATATAGTTGGACAAATATGAAAATATATAGACAGAACCTAATTTAGGACGACAGTAAAGTGGTGTCGGTGCGAATAACACTGTAAAAGACAGACAGACACACAGGAGACGGTACAACAGGAACAGTCGACTGTAATCAGACCCAGCAGAAGTGACTCCGATCTGCTCTGAATAAACGTTAATAGAGTTTCACCGTCGTTGTAAAACATGGATCAAATGTAAGTCAGGACGTTGCAGGTCTAATGTTTTAGCGGCTCACCTGCAGCAGCTGATGAGTTTTATTCCCACATTATGATTAAATCCAAGCAGCCAAAGCAGACGCTGCACTGATATTTGCATTACAGGCGGCTATGAAATGACTCAAGTCGACACAGCGAAACTGCAGGCAGCGACGGTGTGGGCACAGAGAGGACAGCCGTAACCCGCATCACTCCTCCCTCATAACACGGCCTTGAAGAAGCCCTTACGGGTGTTGAATAAAACATGCATATTTGTCAGAATGCAGATTCAATTGTAGAGGCTTATTGTTCTGCATGGTGCGTTTTGTTTTTCCTTCTTTTATTCTGTATTTTTTTTTTCCCCCCCCTCTTTCCTCCCCCTGTTCTCCACCCGCAAATCACAGTCTCATTAAAATGCATAATCAGGCCTGCACCGCAGCCTCAACGTGCAGGTCGTCCCTACAATAGCTCGCAGCATTTTTAATAACACCTCATTCACAGTGGATAGGGGGAGGGTTCCTCTGCGGCGACGAGCGCGACGTTTTATTCTTTCACAGGAAAAAAAAAAAAAAAGAAACAACATTGATCCCAAAGTTTTATTCATTTGTTTGTTTGGCGTTTTTTTTTTTTTTTTTGATCAGCACAGCTGTTTCCTCAGAACACGGCAAAAGCATAAAAGCACCCCAACTATTCATATGGAATACGGATGACTATCCTCGCGCTGCTCAAAGGGAATAAAAGGTGTAATTACTGCCAACAGATGAGAGACAATATGGGCCCTGCTGTTTCCCCGTCTATCACACAGAGACAGAACCATCCACAGACACCCGCACTGAGACGGGGAGCAGATAATGAGGGAGCGGCTCTACTGTAATGGCCATATAAGGTCAGTGTCATGCAGTAAATTGTTAGGTGTCGTTCTGCCTTCAGTGTAGAACCCAAAACCTGCTGTTTTACTGACTGTACTGGACTCAGATTAGAACACAAAACAGGTGATGAAGTCATTTGTACTGAACTCAGATTAGTTAAGATACAATCCAACTGGGTTACTCAGTATATTAAACTCAGATTAGAACCCAGAACCAGCTGTAACTCATACTAAACTCAGATTAGAACCCAAAACCAGCGTTAACTCATACTAAACTCAGATTAGAACCCAAAACCTACTTTAACTCATACTAAACTCAGATTAGAACCCAAAACCAGCTTTAACTCAGTATATTAAACTCAGATTAGGACCCAGAACCAGCTTTAACACATTATACTAAACTCAGATTAGATCCCAAAACCAGCTTTAATTTATTAAACTAAACTCAGATTAGAACCCAAAACCAGCTTTAACTCATTATACTAAACTCAGATTAGAACCCAAAACCATCTTAAACTCATTATACTAAACTCAGATTAGAACCCAAACCAGCTTTAACTCATTAAACTAAACTCAGATTAGAACTCAAAACCAGCATTAACTCATACTAAACTCAGATTAGAACCCAAAACCAGTTTTAACTCATACTAATCTCAGATTAGAACCCAAAACCAGCCTTAACTCATTATAGGAAACTCAGATTAGAACCCAAGACCAGCTTTAACACATTATACTAAACTCAGACTAGAACCCAAAACCATCTTTAACTCATACTAAACTCAGATTAGAACCCAAAACCAGTGTTAACTCATACTAAACTCAGATTAGAACCCAGAACCAGCTGTAACTCATACTAAACTCAGATTAGAACCCACAACCAGCTTTAACTCGTTAAAGGAAACTCAGATTAGAACCCAATCCGTCTTTAACTCAAACTAAACTCAGATTAGAACCCAAACCAGCCTTAACTCATTATAGGAAACTCAGATTAGAACCCAAGACCAGCTTCAACACATTATACTAAACTCAGACTAGAACCCAAAACCATCTTTAACTCATACTAAACTCAGATTAGAACCCAAAACCAGTTTTAACTCAGTATATTAAACTCAGATTAGAACCCCAAACCAGTTTTTACTCATTATACTAAATTCAGATTAGAACCCCAAACCAGCTTTAACTCATTATACTAAACTCAGATTAGAACCCAAATCCATCTTTAGCTCATTAAACTAAACTCAGATTAGATCCCAAAACCAGCTTTAACTCAATATACTAAACTCAGATTAGAACCCAAAACCAGTTTTAACCCATTATACTAAACTCAGATTAGAACCCAAAACCAGTTTTAACTCATTATACTAAACTCAGATTAGATCCCAAAACCAGCTTTTACTCATTATACTAAACTCAGATTAGAACCCAAAACCAGATTTTACTTATTAAACTAAACTCAGATTAGAACCCAAAATCATGTGATAAAATCATGTTACTAAACTCTGGTTAGAACCCCCAAACAACTGTGTTACTTACTACACTAAACTCAGATTAGAACCCAAAAACAACTGTTACTTATAAAACTATGTTGGTCACTATTAGAACCCAAAACCAGCTGTCACAAGTTTCAGTGAATGAGACCCGAGTACTGTTACGGAGCTCCTGTATTAAATTGTGCCAGAAGCCGTATCCACTAACAAATCCCTGACCAGTAACTGTCGAACTGGGAATGTGTCTCTCAGTGGGTGTCTGAATGTGTCCGGCCTACTAATATCCAGAGACACGCTTGTTAACCACCCTTCTTATCAGCGCTAATTATGTGGTGAGGAGCCCCGCCCCCCTGGGCTGGAGCCAATCTCAGTATGCAAATGGTTAAGGTCCCCCTGGAGAGGAGCAGCTCGATTAGATGCGTGTTGATAAACTCACTTACGCTGAGTGACAGTTCGCAATATTGGGGTCACGGAGGTCACGGCTGCTGACGACGCTGATGAAAACGAGGGGGAGAAAGAAAAAAAGAGGAGGACGAGCAAAATGCCAGAAGTGTCCTCTAATGCATGATGGGACAGGAATGAAAGGGTGTGAAATGTCACTCTCCTTCTTTCTCATTTGCGAATTCACTACCTGGCCCTGATCGACGCAGTCACAAACCCAGACGCACTCTCACACAGGCACCAACACACCACCTCTCATCTTCCTCGTTAATAACCTGGTCTGAGCGTGCAGAGAGACGAGAGAGCCCGAGATTTCCCCTCAGATGAGGACATCACCCCCCTCACCCACCACTACCCACCTCCCACACCCAACCACCAACCGGTTCAGCTTCACCTTCCACCCCACCTTCCAAAATCTGCTCATGTCACCTCACATTCACAAACTATTTGTAGAAATATTAATCAAAAGATTTATAGAAATGTACCATTAATATCCAGAATGAATCTCTAATATCATTAATATCAGAATGAATCTCTAATATCGTTAATATCCAGAATGAATCTCTAATATCATTAATATCCAGAATGAATCTCTAATAAATATCCAGAATGAATCTCTAATATCATTAATATCCAGTGACTTAACTCTGAATATCATTAATATCGCAGTCTAAATTGTAACATTTAAAAGTAATGGTCCCGAACGAATTTAATAACATTGTATCATCCAGAATGAATCTTCAATAGATTATTAATATCCAGTGAACGAACTCTAATAAATATTTAATATCCGCAACGAATCTCTAATATCAGTCAATATCCGGCAATGAATCTCAACAACATTTAATGATCCAGAATGAATCTCTTGTATCATTAATATCCAGAATGAACTTGTAATAACACACATCAGAGTCGAATCTCTAATAACATTAATATCCAGAATGAATCTCTAATAACATTAATATCCAGAATAACTTAATAAACTTTAATATCCAGAAATGGAAACTGGTTAAACGGCATATCCATGAATCTCTAATATCATCAATATCCAGAATGAATCACAACATTAATATCCAGAATGGAATCTCTAACAACATTATTATCCAGTATGACCCTAATAATGTTAATATCCAGAAATGAATCTCTAATATCATCAATATCCAAAATGAACTTCGAAGGACGCTTAATATCTAGAAATTTAGTTCTCCAATAAATATTACTGTCCAGAATGAATTTAATATCATTAATCATCCAGAATGAATTTTAATAACATTAATATCCAGGAATGGAATTCTAATATCACATATCCAGAATGCAGAATTTAATAAATATTAATATTCAGAATGAATCTCAATATCATTAATACTAGAATGCAATCAATAAATATTAATATCCAGTATGAATCTCTTAACAACATTGAATATCCAGAATGGAACTTCAATAACATTACTGATTCCAGAATGGAACTTTAATAAATATTAATATCCAGTATGAATTTCTAAATTAACAATAATTATCCAGAATGAATCTACAACATTAATATCAGAATGGAATTCCTAACAATAATAATATCCAGAAATTCTAAATCCTTTTAATATCATTAATATCAGAATGAATCTCTAATACCAATAGTCTGCATGAATCTCAACAACATGAAGGTTCCAGAATTTAAATCTCTGGTTTATCATTAATATCAGAATGAATCTCTAATATCATTAATATCCAGTATGAATTTAATATCAAGTATTAGTCCAGAATGAATTTAAATATTTAATATCCTATGAATCTCTAACATTAATATCAGAATGAATTCATTAATGTTAATATCCTGAGAATGAATAAATTAATAAATATTATATCCAGTATGAATTCCTAATAAATATTAATATCCAAGAATGAAATTTCTAATATCATTAATATCCAGACGGTCTCAATATCGTCATTCCAGAATGAATCTCTATTGAACATTAATATCCAGAATGAATCTCTAATATCATTATCCAGATGAATTTCTAATAACATTAATATCCAGAACAGAAATTCAATATTTAACATCAGAATGAATTCCCATATCATTAATATCCAGGCAAATCTCAATAACATTAATATCAGAATGAAATTTTCATTATCATTAGTTATCATGGAAAGTTAGCCCTAATAACATTAATATCCAGAATGAATCTCTAATATCATTAATATCCAGAAAGAATCTCTAATAACATTATTATCCAGAATGAATCTCTAATATCGTTAATATCCAGAATGAATTTCTTTAATAAATACTTAATATCCACAGAATGACTCTTTCTAATAGAAAAGTTAATATCCAGAATGAAATCT
Organism: Acestrorhynchus altus; assembly: GCA_034509495.1. NCBI lineage: Eukaryota > Metazoa > Chordata > Actinopteri > Characiformes > Acestrorhynchidae > Acestrorhynchus > Acestrorhynchus altus. The sequence goes on from CM067524.1 coordinate 1,705,883, forward strand.
CTAATAATATTAATATCCAGAATTTAACGGTCAATACTATTTAATATCAGAATGAATTTTAATAATGGATATTGATGTCCGTGAATGAAATTTAATAACATAATATCCAGAATTTCAGTCTCAACAACAATATCCAAAAGTATGAATTTAATATCTAATATCCATAAACGAATTCTAATAAATATTAATATCTAGAATGAATTCGCAATAACATTAATATCCAGTATGAATTCTAATATCGCATATCCAGAATGAATCTCTAATATCATTAATATTCGTGAATGAATCTCTAATAACATTAATATCCAGTATGAATCTCTAATACTCTGCATTATCCAGAATGAATTTCTAGTTATCATTAATATCTAGAATGAATCTCTAATACATTAATATCCAGAAATTAAATTGTTCATGTAACATTAATATCAGAATGAATCTCTATTGAACATTAATATCCAGAATTTAAATTCCCTAATAACATTATTATCCGTCCAGAATGAACTTCTAGCTAACATTAATATCCTAGCATGAATCTCAATATCGCTATCATCTCAGAACAACCCCAAGGATCATTAATATCTAGAATGCATCTCTACGAATATTCCGGTCCAGAATGAAATTCCCCAATATCGTTAATATTATCTAGAATGAATTTAATAACATTCATATCCAGAATCAATTTCAAATATCAGTAATATCCAGAATGAATCTCAGATTACCATTTAATATCCAGAATGAATCTCTAATAAACATTACACATTAATCCAGTATGAATCTCTATCAAGTATCCAGAATGAATCTCTAATAACATTAATATCTAGAATGAATTTAATAACATTAATATCCAGTATGAATCTCTAATATCAAGTATTATCCAGAATGTAAATCTCTATCATTAATATCAGAATGAATCTTCTAATAACAATAATATCCAGAATGAAGTTCTTACAACATTTATATCCAGAATGAATTTAATAATATTTAATATCCAGTATGAATTTAATATCGTTATCATCCAGAATGAATTCTAATAACATTAATACCAGAATGAATTTAATATTAATATCCAGTATGAATCTCTAATATCGTTAATATCCAAATGAATCCTGAATATTGATCCAGAACATTTAATATCGTTAATATCCAGAATGAATTCTAATAATGATAATATCCAGAATGAATTCTCTAATAAAGTTATTATCCAGAATGAATCTCACAACATTAATATCCAGAATGAATCTCAATATCATTAATATCCAGAATGAATTCTAATAACATTCATATCCAGTATGAAACTTTAATATCGCTTAATATCCAGAATGAATTCTAATATCATCAATATCCAGAATGAATTTAACATCATTAATATCTGCAATGAATCTCTAATAACATTCATATCCAGTATGAATCTCTAATATCGCTAATATCCAGAATGAATCTCTAATATCATCAATATCCAGAATGAATCTCTAATAACATTAATATCTAGAATGAATCTCTAATAACATTAATATCCAGTATGAATTCTAATAATATCCAGAATGAATCTCTAATATCATCATTAATATCTAGAATGAAATCTCTACCAATAATATCCAGAATGAATCTCGACAACATTAATATCCAGAATGAATCTCTAATAAATATTAATATCCAGTATGAATCTCTAATATCGCATATCCAGAATGAATTTAACATCATTACATCTAGAATGAATCTCTACTAACATTAATATCCAGAATGAATCTCTAATAATGACATTATCCAGAATGAACTTAATAACATTAATATCAGAATGAATCTCTAATAACATTAATATCCAGTATGAATCTCTAATATCATTAATATCCAGAATGAATCTCTAATATCATTAATATCTAGAATGAATCTCTAATAACATTAATATCCAGAATGAATCTCTAATAAACATTAATATCCAGAATGAATCTCTAATAAATATTAATAAATCTACTATCATCTATAAATGAATCTCTACACATTATCCAGAATGACCCTAATAACATTATTATCCAGAATGAATCTCTAATATCATTAATATCCAGTATGAATCTCTAATATCATTAATATCCAGAATGAATCTCTAATAACATTAATATCTAGAATGAATCTCTAATAACATTAATATCCAGAATGAATCTCTAATAACATTAATATCCAGAATGAATCTCTAATATCATCAATATCCAGTATGAATCTCTAATAACATTAATATCTAGAATGAATCTCTAATATCATCAATATCCAGTATGAATCTCTAATAACATTAATATCTAGAATGAATCTCTAATATCGTTAATATCCAGAATGAATCTCTAATAACATTAGAAAAGTCAAATATCGATATAAGTATAATAATAATAAAACAAACACAATTTGAAGAATAGAATTGAAATCATAAATAATAAACCGAATGAAGCAGAGACTTTATTAATATATTATCGTGTAGATATGAGCTCAGGTTTTTCCGTTTATATTCGTGATCTTTTCAGCTTTTGTTGCTCAGCTCTGTCCGTCAGTCCCACTCAGCGCTCTGTGTTCTGGACCATGTTCTATTCTTTTCCATTAGGACGTATATTTGAATGCTGGGTTCCTGTCAGTGCTGTTAATGTAGCTCACCTCAGCACTCTGAACACTCAGCCCACAGCGCAGCTCCACAGCCATTCAAACGCCTGGCATTCACCTGCATTCTTTACAAGGAGACAGAGGGGGACGCAGTGAGGGTCCGTGCCTGCTAGCATGTTCTAAAAGCTTGTTTGTGTTTTAAAGGAGATCAAAGCACGCAGAGGTCTTGGCCAGACATGAGAAGCTCCTACTGCAATCTGTTCCTGTCTCGTTACTGACTCGCCTGCTCTCTCAGAGGGGCGAACACAAGGCTGGCTTCAGGCAGCCCCCCCCTCGGGGAGACCTGGACCACTTCCCACATGGCTCTTCTGGAAGTCACCCAAGCCAAACATCATCAGCACCCGCCGTGGCTCCTTCCAGGGAGAAACCAGCTACCTTTGTGTGCTGGTATTGATCTTAGAGCCTGGAGACGCCAAAGACGGCGAGTCGGCCGCTGGGGGTTTTGTGAGAACAATAAATAGATAAAAAGATAAAGACAAATAGAAAACACACAACACAGCACTCTCTGCATCATTATCCACCGCTATACCACGTTTAACCTGAGCCATTAGGATTCCGAATGAAAACAAACCCTCTTTTATTTATTTTCCAGTCAAAACAGCCATTTAGTACAAGGTCTTCATTTTTCAACGTCAATAAAAAAAGCAGAAAATGCGTTTTTAACAACAACAACAACAACAAAAATCCTTAGCAGCTAAATCCAATATCCGACGCTTGAGCGTTACGAGCGTCCGTCTGTACCTTTATTACAGCTTCCATTCGTTTCAGGAGACTCGGGTTCAGTGTTGCTCTAGAAATCTGCAAGACGTACGTTGTAGGTTCCTGTCCAAGATCCAATGAACGCCACCTCATCTGTTAAACATGGTGGTGGGGGGGTTGCTGTGAACTTTGCAGGACGTTTATCCTTGGCTCATTCCCAAATTGGTGTCGAAGAGGCAGGCCACGCCTCCTCGTCTGTTAAACATGGTGGTGGTCGTGCTCTGAAATCCCTCTGAAATGCTTCGGTTTGAAGGACAGTGGAATCAGTCCGCGCGTTCGTTATAAACGAGACACTCCATTTGCGTTTACCGAGTACACAGGGAGATGGTTAGCGCTCAGCCGCTGTGCGAACTTCATAAAATGCATGGGAAGAAAGCGAAGCTCCAGTTCACAGTTCTTTCACAGAGCCAAGTCGAAAACTTGTGATTAGTGCGCTCGAGAGCTCGGCTCAATCAGAGCCACACAAAGAATTGCTCTGAGAAACCCAATTATCCTCCTATATTATGCCCAAGTCCCCCCCTCGACAATCGCCAGCCCCATCGCCCAGGCCTTTAAGAGAAGAGCCCTCTCAATAGCACTTAAAACTCAGTCACAATCCAGCGCTCCAGCTCATAATCACCTCTCTGCTCCCCGAGCTCGCCCCAGAACCGGCCTAAGCCGCTCTCTGATAAAACTGCAGACAAAGAAGGTCTTGCGCTGAAAAAGTGGTTTGTTTTTACTCCGAAATCCTCAAAAATCCTTGATAAATACATGAACTTAGTCCCTCTAAGCCTTTTTAAATACAACATACCTCAATAATGGACCGGGCCACAGACTGAACGTTGGACTGGTCCTCATTAGCAGTCGAGAGGTGCTTACGTCCGAATGCCACGATTTGGTGGGCAATTCCATTAATAAACCGGCGCAGGACTGACACCAGGACTTGCAGAGGTGCTGTAGACACTACTAATGCGTCCACCGTCCTAAATTGATTTCACTATGAATTATGTCTCTGTTTTAAGCATTTAGTGGCTTAAACTACTTCAGATGTTCTCTCGGCTGAATTGTCCCACTAGAATGAGAACTGACCCAAGATGTCTTCAAGAATTTTCCTTTTTAATACGGTCCATTTCATAGCCGGCAGCCGACAGCGTCCCGTGAGCACTGATGAAGGACTAGAGGACGACCAACACAAACTGTGCAGAAACAGATGAGCTTCTGTCTCTGACTTTACATCTACAAGGTGGAGATGCTCGGTAGGAGTGTCTGATAGAGTGGACAGTGAGTGGACACAGGGTTTAAACACTCCAGCAGCACTGCTGTGTCTGATCCACTGACACACCACCACCATGTCAGTGTGACTGCAGTGCTGAGAATGACCCACCACCCACATCATAGCTGCTCTGTGGTGGTCCCGTGGGGTCCTGATCATTGAAGATCAGGGTGAAAGGAGGAGAACAAAGCCTGCAGAGAAACAGATGGATGACAGTCTGGAACAATAGAACCACAAAGAAGGTCATGAAGTCCTATTCCTACTCGAACCCTGAAACTACTGTCTCAGAAGGATTGGAGGAGCTCTGGAGAGAGAATTCCGATTTGAACAACAGGCATCCGAGCTGAGCAATGTCACGAGAGGAAGCAGCAAGGACAGTCTGGGCAGATGAAGGATTAGGGGACGGACGGGAGTGAAGCTAAGTTAATTAAAACTCAGCCCGAGTTTCAGCACTTATCACCGCAGCAATAACTGATTGTGTTAGCTGTATCGAATGATGTCAGAAAATAGGAGTCCTCCCAAATGGGAGAGGACAGGATATCACAGGCCCGCGTGAGACGCGAGGTGCTGCAGGAAGCAATTACCGTCGATAATTTTTTTTCTAATAAACTTGTATCCTTCAGATGATAACCAATTAAACATGCGTAATTACGGCTCCCGTATAGTTATTCATAAGACGATTAGCATGTCTGCCTTACTTCTAGATTAACTGCATACTGATGAGGCACAGGTTAAGCGGCGGATCTAGTGATACACATGCAAATTTCATGCAAATGAGCATGCAAAAATAGCAGGGAGGCGACGTCATTAATGGCATTGCTAATAGGTAATTTGCATGCTGTTTACTCTGATTGTACTGAAGACAGGAGTCGCCGAAACCATCCTGCCCTGCAGAGGCTCGGAGCCGAGCAGCACCTTCAACAACGGGCCAAGCACAGCTTCCGAGCTCTGCGGTGAAGGGTCTGCAGTGAGGATCTGATTGCATTCAGCATCAAGAGCAGCATTAGTGAAGTCAGGGTGGTCAGTGTTCAGCAGGGCAGTCCATTCTACTGCTCCACAGCTCAATTGTGGGGGCTTAATGCCAGCTGTGAAGCATGGTGGTGGAAGTGTGATGGTTTGGGGCTGCAGGGTGTGGAGATCTCTGCATCATAGAAACCACTTTGAGATCTTCATTGTATCAGAGGGGGCTTGAGGAGAACGTAAGAGCTGAAAGAATGGGCAAATCTTTCTTCCCGTGCCTGGCATGGTGCCAATAGGTTCATGTTTGTTTATCTGCTCCAGAGAGTCCTATACGTTTGGCAGTACTTCTCTACAAGGACTAGACACGTTGTGTGCACTTGCACATCTGTGTCAGCAATGGGTGCAACTTAGCTGAATGCATATATACATAGAGTGTGAAAAAGGTAGGACACCCCACAAACACCACTTAGTTTATTTAAACATCTGGACATCTGATCTTCATTTGAACTCTATTGTCTTGTGAGGAAAAGTTCAGACCTCCTCTGTCCTAATAGCTGGTTTCTCCTCCTTTGTCTGAAATAATGTCAGTGAGATGTTTCTATAACCGTCCACCATCTCTGACATCGACTGGAAGACAGACGTTCCCACTCCTCCATGCGGAATTCTTTCAGCTCTGTGATGTTTGAGCGTCAGTCTTTGTACAGACACTTTTCCGTTCTCCTCAAACCCCCTCTGATACAACAAAGATCTCATAGTGGTTTCTATGATGGAGACATCTCCACACCCTGCTGCAGCAAAGCAGCCCCAAACCATCACACTTCCACCACCATGCTTCACAACTGCTATGAGCTTCTTGTGCTCAAATGCTGTGTTTGATTTGTGCCAAACATGTCTTCTGTTACTCCAAATAATTCAACTTTGGATTCACCTGTCCAAAGCACATTGTTCCAGAAGTCCTGCTACTTGCTGACCATGAAATTCAAAGTGGTTTGATCTCTTTCTGATGGTAGAAGCAACACTTTCATATCAACTGTGGCGAGATCTACCTGTGGGTTCACGAGGAACATTTTAGGATTGTTGGATCTTCTTTAAACACCTTGTGGTTCTGCTCTTGGGCTGAACCTGCTAGGACGGTCTGATCTGGTTATGTGGGCAGTTGTTTTGTAAATGATTTTGTGGACAGTGGAACGGCTGATTATTCCTAATTGTTCAAATTGCTTCTCAGACTCATCTGCATCTACAACCTTCTTTCTGAAGACCCCAGAGAGCTCTTTGGATCTGGCCATGATGATCCCACTTCAACAACCAAGAGCAAACCAGTCTGAGGGTTAAATTAGACAGGTTCCTCCAAAGACGTCTCTAACAACGGACTCATTTGCAGCTGATGTGCTGCACCTGATTCTAATTTTAGGCATTTTAAGAAATAAATGAGGGAGGTTTTAACTTTTTTACTCATGAGAAAAAATTCCGTTTCTAATATTATAAGACGTTTCTTTAGTTGTATCGCCTTCAAAATGAAGATCAGGTGTCCAGAGGTTTAAATATGTTAAAGTAAATGGTGTTAATGGGAGTCCGATATTGTGGTATTTGTCTGGACAACAGCAGGATTTGGAAGCTGTGTCACTGTAACCTGTTTCAGTGGTAGTTCAGACTAGTTTCTGCTTCTTCTCTTAATAGGACACCAGATCCTGTTCTATTTCGTCTGCCTTGAGAAGCACTGCAGGTTTCCTTCTCCTCATAACCGCAGCTCATTGGCGTCACACCGCAGAACTGGACTGGCTGTCGGTGGGGTGCCGTTGTTTCCCAGTCCTAATTTCAAGGTGATAATATCTTCTGAAGAAAACAGAGCTGTTGCTGAGGAGACCAGGATTTCCATTTGGGCAGTTCGTTTCAAAGAGATTCTCAATAGAGACATGATGAGGCCAACATTCCCCGACTTCTCTTCATGCTTGGTTAGTGCAGCCAATCAGCCGGTTTCTCATCTGTTCCACAGTGATACTGTACTGATTTCAGACGTCACTGCCGAGTTTGTGATGGCTGAGGCGTGTCCAGACTGGCTCCTCTATGGAAAAGCATTAACAGGTTGCCAGTGACTCCCAGTTTCTAATGGAAATATATGCTGCACTAATTTTCTCCCCAGTATTCACTACCAGTCAAGTGTTTTCAGTAGTTTATTGGCAAGTTTTCCATATTTTACCATCTTAATACTGAATTTCTTAAGCCAGATGTGTAATTTTAGTCCAATTTCAGTCCAATTTTATGGGATGTTTTTGTAGCTTGTCGTACTTTTATTCACCAAAAACACTTTAAAGCATGTATAGGAGACAGTCACAGATACCACATAATGTTTTTTTAGGAGATCCTAGACTACTTTCTTTTTTTTTTATCTTTATTTGAAATATAAACATTAACATAATTCAGACGTTCATCATTTAAGCATGTTGTGATCAAAAAATTGTGCCCAATTTTTTTAATAAATAACAAAATATTGTTTGTTTTTTGCTTGTAACGACTAAAATACACTTACATCTCAGAGATCCTGTAGGAAATTGATCATCCAGCGGGTCCTTAATTATTTTGTTATTTATTATTTATATATGTAACAGTGTTTTCCCTTCTCTGGACTTTAATTGTGAAATTTGAACACTGTGTGAACCAAGAAAGACAGCAAACAGCCCCTCCCTTCCCATTTTCCTCTGTAGCCCAATATCTGGGTTATTATATGGACTGAACACTTACAGGCCAAACTCGTGGAGCTTTGGCAACATCATTCATGCCTGTATGGACTTTGTTACGGGACAAGGTTTTCAAATTCACACAGTGAAAACCTGGCTTTATTGTCACACCTGTCAGAGCTAGTGTCAGGTCCCCTGTCATCTGCAAATATTGTCCTCTAAAGATAAACATTGATCCACACGTGCAAGAGTGAATTCACACACTAGGGGACAGTGAGCACACATGCCCTGAGCAGTGGGCAGCCCTATCCTCAGCGCCCAGGAAGCAGCTGGGCAGTTCAGTGCTTTGCTTAAGGGCACTTCAGTGCTGCCAGTTCAGGGATTTGAACCAGCGACCTTCCAGTCACAAGACAGCTTCCCTAACCACAGCTGCCCAAGGTCTGCTAAAGGGTCTTGTTCAACTCCTCTCTCCTTTTTCCAACCAACTGAAGATAATTCCAAGGAATTCCCTATTTACTGAAATTGCTTGGCTATGGAGACAAGGGGAACATGGCGCTACTCTCAAGCGCTTCTTCTACACTTCTACTTCGTCTCCAATTACTTTCTTAAATCAGTTTCTCTACATATGGCACTGGTTTCTTTCCAGCCGTTCCATCAAACAAAGCTGAGCTCCTTCAGTTTCTACATCAGGAATGGTATGAAGTCTCCAAACAGCGGTGTGAGAGATTGGAGGAGAGCAGGAGAAGATATGAAAGCTGCGATTGATAATCAGGGTTATTTCACCAAACAGTGATTTCTGAATCTCTCGGTTAAAACATCAGTGCGGTGGTGTTTAGAGACGATTATTAAGTGGATTTCTTTGTACTGTTCGAGTCTAAAGCTCCAGAGAAACTGAGCGTCCATGCAAGAATTTCAGTGTCTTGGGTTTTACCTGCCTGTTTGAGAACAATCAACATTTTCATTTTATTCTAGAAAGCATCTACAATATTTTTCCTAAATTCCAAACAGCTCAAAATACTGAAACATATTCAGTGTTTATGGACTCAAATAATCAAGTCTACAGTATTACTGTGAATATATAATACAGTTCTATTATCAACGAACACTCTTAGATATAAAGATAGAGACAGAACGGTCTGTTTACCACCATTCAGGTTAAATAGTTCCATCTAGCACACCACTGCATCATCATCATCATCATCATCATCATCATCATCATCAGCATCAGTTCCCATTTCCCTAACCACAAGAGCCAAAACATTAGGCAATGATACAGGTTGTGGGTGGCTCAGTGGCTTGTTGGTTAGTATGTTTGCCTCCCTGCACTGGGGTCTTCAGTTCAAGTCCCTATCTTGGTGAAGTTTCCATAGGTTACCTCCATAAACATGGATATCAGTTGTCCTGGTGTGTGTGTGTGTGTATGTGTCCAGATACGGTCTGGCTCTCTGTGAACCCCCGCAGTGCCCGGTGCAGTCCTCCAGGTGGACTGGGTTTCTCTCCCATGTGTTGGTTGAGTGCTGAGTGTGACTGTAGAGAGTGCTGATTGTAAAACGTCCTTGTGTATCTAGAACGGCGGTACATACGTCTACGGGTAAGTAAGGTTATATTAATCCCATGGCTGCACACACTGCTGAGGCTGAGCTTTGTTTGCCTTGGCTGCTCTTTATTCAAACGATCCATTCTACCTTAAATGGTTCAGCAGATGAGACTCTGACCTACCTACTGTCCCCTCTCGCTACCCATAGAGCTTTGTGTGTGATGTGTGATTTAATACAGTAACCAATGAAGCTTTAGAATTCATACTGGATGTATTTTTTTTACTTGTGTAATCATAACGTTGCTGCTTTGTTACGGATGGTATTTTTACTTAAGGACTGGTGTCGTTGCTAGGATACATGTAAATGCCGGAGTAATCCTTAAAGGTCTTTGGTCAGAGTGCCAGCATCGCGCAGTATCAGCAATACAGCCAATCAGAACCAGCTCTTGTATAATACACAGTAACCTGAACAAAGCTTCAGACGTTTCAGTTCCGGAAATGTTCGCAAATGACTCAAGACGGAACTCCATTTCCATCATTTGAAAGTTTATTTCTTTTTATGCTTCATACGGATCACACAAAAATATTATGTACAATTTGGCAAATACTTTGATATCGTGGTTCTGTTTCTCTGCATAATAGTTGGTCAAGTAACACAGAAAACACACCATGTCCCCTGTTTAGTATCTGTAGTTTATAATATCTGGAGGTCTAACACAAGACACCTAAACTGGTACTATAATATAATCATCGCAGTGCTATTGCTCATCAACCCTTCATTGGATGTAACCAGTGTAAACATCACTGCAGCAGTCTGTGTGATACAGCACAGAAGAGAACAAATCTACCTCACACACATACAGATAGATTTCCATAGAAACGGGCTGGAAACTCCCAGTCAAACACAACGCTGTCAGGATGACCTCACAACAGCCGATGATCATTATTAACCATACTAAACCAAAGAGCAGAAACCGTACTACAGTGAAAGTACGGTACCGTATCGCGATCTAACACCGTTAAAGAGCAGAAACCGTACTACAGTGAAAGTACGGTACCGTATCACGATCTAACTCCGTTAAAGAGCAGAAACCGAACTACAGTGAAAGTACGGTACCGTATCACGATCTAACACCGTTAAAGAGCAGAAACCGTACTACAGTGAAAGTACGGTACCGTATCGCGATCTAACTCCGTTAAAGAGCAGAAACCGTACTACAGTGAAAGTACGGTACCGTATCACGATCTAACTCCGTTAAAGAGCAGAAACCGTACTACAGTGAAAGTACACAAGTCATCTCCTACCATCTTTGTGGACGTGCGAGTGTTTCCAGCCTCTACGCATATGTCAGATATAACACACACAGCTATTGGATATCATATATCACCATCCAAGCTGCATCGTCAAATACAGTCTCTAGATATAGTTGAACAAAAATGAAACGTCATTCTCAATATTAATTTATCTATACAATCATAATCATATACACAGATTGGAAAACAGGAGTTCAATACACTGGGGTGTGGAAGTACGTTTCATATCTCTTCATCAATTCTAATTCCAGCACTACAGATTTAGTTCTGTGACAACTTCTATCAGTTCATAACAAAGATAGGAACAGGTCACTGATTCACAGCAAGATAGGACCGGAAGAGGATAGAGGGAGAGGTAGAGAGAGAGAGAGAGAGAGAGAGAGAGAGAGAAGCTTCTTCATTGAGGCAGTGCTTTGAGTATAGCGTTCACTTCCTCTGCCACTGCAGTCAATGCAAACTCAAACTGTTCCTAAAGAGAGAAAACAGAACAGAGAGGGGAACCGGTTAATTTTCAGACCTCTAGCACTTTAAACATTTCAATTCTTCAAAATTCTTCAAAACTACCTGAATGACCTTTATTGTTTTTTATATTCATGTATCAGTATTATACCTTCTCAGGACTTTTATTCTGAAATCCTCCCTCCACATTTTCCTCTATATCCCAATATCTGGGTCAGTGATGTCATCAGCCCCGCCCCCTCTCTCTGATCAGTCAGAGTCTGTATGCAGGTTGATCGTCAGCCCCGCCCCCTCTCTCTGATCAGTCAGAGTCTGTATGCAGGTTGATCATGTTCACGTGGACAGAGCAGTAAACATGCACTGGAATCTCCTTTGACATTTAAACTGGGATTAAATTCAGTTGGAAACATACGTCATACATCGATGAGACCATTTGTTATGATAAATGTATCATGTATGTAGGTTGCTGTGGTCCTGAGTTGTGACGCCTAGAAAATGACACGTAACTGCCCTCGGTGTGCAAGTTAAGAGTGTGATTGCACCCGGCATTAACAATGTATTTGCTGATCAGATTTCACTCGTCCACACAAAAAGGGAGCTACAAAAAGCCCCAAGAGGCATTTTGTTCAGATTATGATCAAACAACGTTCAGAGGTGGTCAGAGACGGATCACGTCAACTTTAATACAGCTGTAAAGAAATGCATTTTCTGTGATCAGATTCCATCAGGCATTAATTCGATCTCCATCTCTCTCTCTCTCTCTCTCTCTCTCTCTCTCTCTCTCTCTCTCTCTCTCTCATGTGTATCTTTGTACACAGATAAATGCTGGACTCTAGAATCCCAAGGGTTGGCAGTCTCCCAGAGCAGAACATGAGAAATGTTGTTTACAACATCTGGGATCTATGCCTTTTAACAAGGTGTGAACAGAATCACGGTATTTCTAGACATTATCCAGATACAAAACCTCAATTCTAGGCATAAACAACCCCCGAGCTGCACCTATCCAACACAGATGTGCAAATGATGGGGACGAGGTGGGTGGTGACCATCGAACATCCTGACCACACTAAAGGTCTTGTGGCCGAATGCAATCGAATCCTCAAAGTTACTCCTGACAGTTACACCAACAAAAGCAGGACAGCTCTTTGTAATATCAGAATAGAGAGTGAATAAGCAGGTGTCCCAACACTTTTGTCCATGTGGTGTATGTTCATTCTGCGAACACTTGGCAAAACACTTCATCTCAGGGTTAAAAATGCACCTATGAGCTGTTTCAGTGTGTGTGTGTTTGTGTGTGTGTGTGCTGTGACTCATGGTGTGTCTCTACCCCGGGGGTCCACTCCTGAGAACATCCAACAGCATAAGAAGACTGACCCTCAAACAGGGCGGCTAAAAGTGGAGCTTCCCGCCGCAGGCCACTGTGGGAGTGCGGTTCGAAACGCGGCGCCTTTTCACAAAGCCGGAGCTAAAACACACGCCTGCGTGAAATTTCACATTTACAGCCCAATCTGCACAAGTGAAGCCAGCCCACACCTTCTGAATGCACAATATCCAACATGAATGGCAAAGTTTCAACAGGCGGTAAAAGCTGCGGGGTGTTTAAGGACATGGCTGCTCGGCCCAGACCTAGCGTTTGCTGCTCTTTCCCGCTGGTTTCATCATTCAGCATTTAGCCAACAGATACTGCGTGGAACTTTACTGAAAGTCAAGGCATTTAAACTGCAGAGACGACATGTTTACACAAGGCGACTTCTCTGTTTGCACGATCCGAAAGCCTTTGTCTACGAGGTCCAAAAGATACTTAAGGGAAAATGAGCCCTTGTGTGCGGAACGTTCTCGGCAAGGCTTCCTGGAATGGATCTATTCACAGAAATGATTCCTAAATGCTTGAGTATGGATCACACTGGGCTTTCACCTGGCTGCTCTTCCACTGTGTGCCATCAGAACCTTCAACTGATTCAGAACCAAGCAGCATGCCTCATGTTTAGTCTTCTCAACTTCACCATCCTGCTCTGTTCCCTGACGTTGGCCTACAAAGACCAAAAACACGGACCAGCCTCTCTGTACTTGATGGCAATGGTCTTAACCCCATTCATACCGAGAGCCCTTGGAGCTTGTATGGACCCAAGCTTCAATACTCCCTGCACTGTCCTTCCAGAGTGAAGTCCATCCCGTTCTGATGACACATCTGTTGGAGAAGCACTTCATAAACTGGTGAACTGCTCTGGGGGTTTTGAAGCCCAGTCCACACATATGTGCATATGTTTGAAAATGTAGGTTTTTAAACCCCAGCTCCAGCAGCGTTTCTCAAAACCTCTCATCTGTCCAAAGCAGATCTAAATAGACCAACCTAGAATTCCCCAGAGGTACTGGTTGGAACCCCAGAGATCATTAAATCCACTGCTCCACAGCTCAAAGCTGGGGGGCTTTATACCCCTCTAGACCACCTGACATTAGACATGGCGTCAACAGGCTCATGTTTGTTTATCTGCTCCAGAGGGTCCTATTCTATTGGCAATACCTCTCTACAGAGACTATGTGCATTTGCACATCTGTGTCAGCCAAGTGCTTTAATTAGAAGGGGTGTCCAATGATTTGTTTAGGCACCCTATCAGGACCACCAGATCTGCAGGAACGATGGGTATTGTGTGGAGGGAGACCCCTGCAAGCTGGCTACTCTACCCACCTCGTAAAGCACTACTGTGCTTGTAATGTCAGTAGGACACTAGGGGGCGCTCTCAGTAGCTGCTCAATGTTCCCCCTCCTGTCGAATCCCAATCCACGTGACTTCCTCGCGGTATAGAAGGAAGCGATGTTGGTAGAAACACAATTTCAGATGCTCAACTTGGAGAAATTGTGGTTATACGTCAGATGCAGGGTATAAATTGCACACTGCTATCTTCACACTGGCCACGTTACCGCGTACTCACACCAGCCAATCAGTGCTCACCATAGTGTAGCTTCAATTTACAGGGAGTTAGAGCTTCTATTGAACAAAAATGGACTGATTTTCCTTCGCCAGAGCCCCAATTATGCGCATCCACTTACCCAAACCACACTGTTGTATATCTAATTAAAAGCAGCGTGGCTGTAAAACACACTTCATAACCCCGCAGCCCTCCAGCAGACGAGGCCGACACGGCTGCCGCACTGACCGCTAATTTGACCAGAGAATGTGCTGTAATTGACGTTTCCGCCGAGACATTTTAGCATCGGCACTTTGAGGGGCCTGAAAGCTCTGCTGCTCGTCAGGACGCAGGTCGAGAGCACTTCCTTCAAAATCAAAATCAAATCAAACCCCGCAGAGCTGCCGTCAGCCTCCACCACAGAACCAGGAGCCATTCTACTCAATCAAACCAGAGAACCACGGATATCTGCAGCATTTTCGCTTCTGTAAAGAACTCATTTGATCAAAGGAAGTGTGAAGAACCGTTTCCGTAAGTTTCAGGAAGCTTCACATTATGTCCAGAACCGTACATCCCAGCCAAGACCCATTTAGAACCCTTTTCAAGAGTGTTTGAGGTAACTGTAAAAGGACTAGGTTTGCGATCATGACTGGGTTAAGGTTAGGACCGAGATCAGTCCTGCATATTGGGAATGTGTTTGGGATCAGGACAGATTTTAGGGTTTAGACTGTAATTGGGATCAGGACTGGGTTAGAGGAAGGACTGTGTTTGGGATCAGGACTGGGTTTAGGCTCAGGACTGTGCTTGAGATCAGGACTGGGTTTAGGCTCAGGACTGGGTTTAGGCTCAGGACTGTGATTGAGATCAGGACTGGGTTTAGGCTCAGGACTGTGATTGAGATCAGGACTGGGTTTAGGCTCAGGACTGGGTTTAGGCTCAGGACTGGGTTTGAGATCAGGACTGTGTTTGAGATCAGGACTGTGTCAGTACTCTGTTCCTATGATGTTTTGGATTCATGTCTGTAATTGAGCTGGATTTGAATGTATGGAATCTGACACAGCAGACTATTGTTCTCTATAAGCTCCTTTTAAAGCACCAGCTACAGTCGGCTTACGTCGTTCTTCTCACCTACTTTGGTAAGAACCTTTTCCACGTTGCTAATCAATCATCCCAGTGTAATTCCTCATAATCTCCCAGATGAAACCCTCTTCCACCTGGTTCTGTTGTTGGAAAAGCTGGACCTTCTCTCGTTTCAGCACTTGAATAAATACAGTACATTTGACAAGGAACCCCAAATCAATTGGAAGCTCATTTTCAGAGCAGTGTTGTATTGATTGGCTGGTTTCATTTATAGATTGATCACATTGGCTTAATTACAGCAGTGGGCTTTGGTTATTGCTGTGTGGGAGGCTGGTTTAATTGCAGGGGAGTGTATGATTGCTTCATCTTTAATGAACCATAGAGCATTCTTTAAAGGTCTCCAAATGTATCTTTCATATTTACTTCCCTGCTGTACAGCTTCTGCTGGTCTAAACTGGTCTAAACTGGTCTTTGACGGTCAAGGTGGTTGAAAACCTGGTAAACCAGCTCTTGGCTATGATGCAAATGTTGCGTTTGATGTTAGTCTTACTGGTCATGCCGGAGAGATCATCTTGGCATTGCTGGTTATGCTGGTCATGAAGATTAATCATGCTACTTGACCACCTTGGTCCTGCTGGCCATGATGGTCGACCACTTTGCACATACTGGTCAAGCTGGTTGACTAGCTGGTCGTTGGTCAAGCTGGTCCAGATAGTTATGCGGGTCGACCAGTCTGGTCAAGCTTGGTCATATTGGTTGTTTAGATTGGTCAGGGTGATCAGGCTTCTAGACCAGCTAAGCCAACTCAAATTTAAACCTACTGTATGCTGGTCAAGAGCTCGGCTGAGAAGTTTGTTTGAGGACCTCTGTTCATCAGTACGGTTCCTTCAAGTTAGAGCCCACTGTGTGCTGTGTTGATTTTGGGTGTGGTCATAAATATACATCAAGTGAGGTAGGTGTGGTCATGTCTGGACAGGTGAGGTCATGTGTGATACAGACTTACACTTAACTTAGGTTAAGTGTAGTGACCACATATGGCCAGGTGAGGTGAAGTGTGAAGGGCAGTGGTCAGGAGTGGTCCATTGTTGTCAGGTAAAGTGGCCAGGTGTGGCCAAATGTGGTCAGATAAGATCTAATGAGGTCAGGTGTGGTCAAGCGAGTTCAAATTTGATTAGGTGAAGTGGTATGGCCAGCTGTGGTCTGGTGAGGCCAAATGTGGTCAGATAAGCTCTAATCAGGTCAGATTCGGTCAGGTGAGTTTAACTGTGGCCAGATGAAGTCAAATATGGTGAGCAGGTGGGATGAAGAATATTTATGTTCATGGAGGTCAGGTTGGGTCGGCTGAGGTCAGGTGGGATCAGGTGAGTTTAAGTGAGGTGAGGTTAGGACCTACCTTGGTGTGCACCATGCCTGCTCGCTGGTCCCTCAGGTGTTCCAGTGTTGCAGCGATATCAATCTCCTTTGCGCCTGTAAATCACACACACACACACACACACACACACACACACACACACACACACACACACACACACACACATTGGATTGAGTTTAACGCTAGTCAGATCTGACATGCAGTTTCTGTCCCTCTCTCATTCTCTCTGTATCTCCTCTTATCTAAGCATCACGGGTTTCCAGACACTCGTCAAAGATGTAAGATCAATAGAGTCCTGCGATCCATCATTTCACAATCTTCGTTTACTCGTTGGTGCTCATCAGGAGTGTTAATTATGTGATGTAGTGTAATCTCTGATCACGGGCAGACTGACTGCCGTTTGTATGCAGGGAAAGTCAGTACAGTCATGTGACACAGTTAGGACACCCCATATAAAGCCCTATTTAAACATATGGCCACATGACCTCCATTACAACTATATCGAGAGATGGAGGTGATATAACCAACGACATCCAACTCAAGAAACATCTCTCAAACATTATTTGTAAAGCCAACCTCTGAAAATGTCAGTGACTGATCAGAGAGAGGGGGAGGGGCTGATGATCAACCTGCATACAGACTCTGACTGATCAGAGAGAGGGGGCGGGGCTGATGATCAACCTGCATATAGACTCTGACTGATCAGAGAGAGGGGGCGGGGCTGATGATCAACCTGCATACAGACTCTGACTGATCAGAGAGAGGGGGCGGGGCTGATGCTCAACCTGCATACAGACTCTGACTGATCAGAGAGAGGGGGCGGGATTTCTGAGATACTTGTAGACATGGTCAAATTCATATAAATATCTAAACTAGCCTAGGATCTCCTGAACGTAGGTCCAGATAACTGGGTTGGAGCATCTCCCAAACAGCTCCTAGTTGGGGACTCCCACTCACCCACACTTTGAGTATCTCCTGACAGTGGTCCAAGCAAGGACAGACCACAAACCAGTAACAGGGTGCCCAAACGGACTGGTCTGAGCTCGTGAAACGGTTCATCTGTGAAACATTCAGCATGTTGGGACGCGGGGTTTCATTTAGCGGGATGGAACACAATTCAATACCTCGGGTCCTACACACACTCGGGGGGCAGGGGGCCTAACAAGCTCTCATTCTCCATTCACTTGCTTTTCACTCGCTTCACTCAAAGAAAAGAAAGACCCCCATCTCCTCAGAGAGTCCCCAAGAAAGAGAGAGAGTGAGGGAGAGTGAGAGGTGGAGAGAGAGAGAGAGAGAGGAGGGTTTTGAAAGAAGGCGAGTGCAGCTGGGGTTCCTGTCTTAAAAAGTGCTCCAACACTTTCATGTCTTAAGAAGTGCAGAATTCCTAAGTTACGGAGGGAAAGAGCGACGGAGAGTAAAAGAGAGAGGGAGGGAAGGATGGGAGGGGAGGGATCTTTAAGAAGAAAAGGCTCTGGAAGTAAAATGACATTCTTGAGTAATTTACAATTCATTGGTGAAGATGAAGGAAAGGACAGTGGGGC
>CM067524.1:1724880-1742763 GCA_034509495.1 Acestrorhynchus altus
AACCCTAAACCTAACCCTAAACCTAAACCTAACCCAAACCCTAAACCTAACCCTAAACCTAACTCTAACCTAACCCTAACTTTAACCTAACCTAACCCTAAACCTAACCCTAACTCTAACCTAACCCTAAACCTAACCCTAAACCTAACCCAAACCCAAACCCAAACCTAACCCTAACTCTAACCTAACCTAACCCTAAACCTAACCCAAACCCTAAACCTAACTCTAACTCTAACTCTAACTCTAACTCTAACCTAACTTAACCCTAAACCTAAACCTAAACCTAAACCTAACCCAAACCTAACCCTAAACCTAACCCAACCCTGGCATCAGGCATGTTTGTTTATCTGTTCCAGAGAGTCCTATTCTTTTGGCAAGTATTTGCCTTACCTCATAAATGTGGTACAGATCAGAACCTTCATCTGGCCAGTACTGATGACACTGTTTGGTCCCGTTCTCAGCGAGTGGAGTCAGCATGACGATCACCACGCAGCCACTCTCCCAGACCATCTACACCAACAGAGAGACAATCAGGAGCTGCTAGTGTTCAGGACATGCTTTACAAAAGCAGAGACACCATCATCATAACACTCTGAACGGATGGATCTTCACATCCATACAGGTATCAGCACAGATATTCACATTTCTGAAGCAGAGCACTCTCGGTGACAGCACGCAAGACTGAAGAACACTCTGCAAACATGGTGGAGGTAGTTTCACACACTGTTACCGTAACTGAAACCATCAAGGTAAACAAGAAGGCATGAAACCATGGACCACAGGTTTCTCTGCAGACTTTATTCTCCTCCTCTCACCCTGATCTTCAATGATCAGGACCCCACAGGACCACCACAGAGCAGCTGTTATGTGGGTGGTGGGTCATTCTCAGCACTGCAGTCACACTGACATGGTGGTGGTGTGTTAGTGTGGAGTGTGTGTATAAACATGTGTCCCCTCACTGTCCACTCTATCAGACACTCCTACCGAGTGTCTCCACCTTGTAGATGTAAAGTCAGAGACAGAAGCTCATCTGTTTCTGCACAGTTTGTGTTGGTCGTCCTCTAGTCCTTCATCAGTGCTCACAGGACGCTGCCCACAGGACGCTGTCGGCTGGACGTTTCTGGTTGGTGGACTGTTCCCACCACCCACGTAATAGCTGCTCTGTGGGGTCCTGATCATTGGAGATCAGGGTGAAAGGAGGAGAATAAAGTCTGCATCTGCGTGTGTGCGTGTGTGTGTGTGTGTGTGTGTGTGTGTGTGTGTGTGTGTGTGTGTGCTCCTCCTAGTGTAGCTGGTTATCATTAGTCAAGCTGTCTATTAGTTGTAATTGAGGTTTAAGTTAGTCCCACTGCCCAGTCATTCAATCATTCCCTCCCTCCCTCCCTCTCTATTCCACTCTGTTCTTCCACTTTCTCTCTGAGTGGCTGTTTCTCGCTCCATTTCTCCTAATCACACTTCCTCCATGTCCTTGGAAGATATAATGGCCCACTGAGGCCGTTAGGAAAATGAGGGAAAAACACTGACTTTTATGAGGGCAATAAAAATACAATGGCCCAGACCATAAACTAATCACACTCACGTTCTGCACGTCCCCGAAGAGCCGTAAACCCAAACACGCCGCGACTCCATGCCGCGGCACAAGTGGCCCGAAAAGTGACATTACACGGAATACGTTACGTTTTTTAATCTCGTGAAATTTTGGAGAACATCGGCCAGGATTCATGAACTCATAAGTGCGGGACGAGAGAATTATGAATATTATATGAACACGTTTTTGCCACTTTATTTAAATTTTTTGCACTTTTTAACCATTGAATTTTTTTCCATTTTTACAGCTCAGCAAAAAAGAAAATCTGCATTTCTACCCAAAACCGGCTTTGAAAGAAAGACAGGAAAAAAAAAGGCTCAGGTTCTCTTGCTCTTCCATTCCGCTGCTCTCATTAAACGGCCGTTTGAAAATCATAAAAATGATTTCTGATGTGGTTCTCCTGCTTCATTGCCCCATTAAAGCTACAAAGCCCACAAAGGCAGAAGAACGGCTCTGCAGACCGGAGGTGGCTGGATGAGCTTATACAAATGTTCCGAGCCAGGTGATCAAATATTGTCAGTCCTGGAAAAATCACTCGGTGATATTAAGCAAAGGTCAGGGCGAACCAACAAACGCTGGCGCTAGTGGACCAGAACAAGTCTGGCAGCGGGCAGCACCGGAGCTGGCTGGATTAACACCCGCATATTTACACAAACTGGCCTCCTGACCAAGGCAAGCAGATAAAGTCCAAGGACAGTGGCCCGAATGACCTCCACGATAAAGAATGTGGGCGGCAGGGACGGCTGTGTGAGTTATAAAATGAAGGTGCTTTTAAAGGTTCTGGATGCCACCTTTGGAACGACCTTAATTTCGATGTTGGTAATAGAGATGTGTGAGTTTAAAGAAGCTTCTAAAGCCATAATGAACTGTCATAAAGTTTTCTGGGATGAATATCTCAGGATCAGAGTGACACACAGACATGCGACACATGTCATAACACACTACAACACTGACCCTTTAGAACCTTGGATCCTCATCGTAGTGAAGAATTATCAGTGACAAATTCAGCTCAGAAAACCACTAAAATTCACTCGATTCCATCTGAATTAAATCCTAGTTTAGATGCCAAAGGAGCTTCCAGTGCATGTTTACTGCTCTGTCCACGTGAACATGATCAACCTGCATACAGACTCTGACTGATCAGAGAGAGGGGGCGGGGCTGATGCTCAACCTGCATACAGACTCTGACTGATCAGAGAGAGGGGGCGGGGCTGACGATCAACCTGCATACAGACTCTGACTGATCAGAGAGAGGGGGCGGGGCTGACGATCAACCTGCATACAGACTCTGACTGATGAGGTTTAAGACTGCGTGAAGATAGCCTCAGCCAGAGGATAGAAATATTATAATGAGGATCTTCTCATCTCATTCACTTCTTCTCATTGCGAGACTTGAGCAATTTCCTCGCGTTTCTGAGATCCAGCTCCTGAGGAACCGCCCGTGGCTTTTCTCACTTTAGTCAAAATAACATCTCAAAGGTGGCTTAACTCTCTCTGGTCTGATCTCACCTCAGTCTCAGCTCAAAAATATTCATTAAAGAAGAATATAAGAACTTCAAACTTCTTATTTCCCAGCTCTTTCCTACATCTGCTTCATCTTCTCCATCTTTCAGCAGCCAATCAGGGTAGAAAATGACCTCATGTTTTTCTCGTTTGTCTTCTGCTCTGTTTATTCTGTTCATTCTGACCTTCTCATCAACACATAGACGGCACTCAGACAGATAGTTCTAGAAGACCCCCCGCCCCCTCCCCAAAGCAGTTCAGATTTTGATATTATTATCAGCCACCATATTGGTCCAGGAAACTTCTCATAATCCTCATCAGATTGTTCTGGGAGACAGGTGTATCTTGGGGCAGTCCAAACCAGAAAGCTCAAGGATTTGCCTTTAACAGTAACGTTTCTGGCCATTAAAACCTTACGTTGAGTGTTAATTAACTGGCCAGTCACCATTCCAGCTCCCGAAGCTGAGACTCCTTCTGTATGGATCTTCTCATCCACACGACGAGATGTCAAACATCACATGACCAAGATTTTTCAAGTTTCAAGATCAACCATTAGCTGCAGCAACAGATGAGCTGCTGTCTCTGACCTTACATCTACAAGGTGGAGACACTCGGTAGGAGTGTCTGATAGAGTGGACAGTGAGTGGACACAGTGTTTAAACACTCCAGCAGCACTGCTGTCTCTGCTCCACTCGTACCAGCTCAACACACACTAACACACCACCACCGTGTCAGTGTGACTGCAGTGCTGAGAATGACCCACCACCCACATCATATCTGCTCTGTGGTGGTCCTGTGGGGTCCTGATCACTGAAGATCAGGGTGAAAGGAGGAGAATAAAGTCCTCAGAGAAACAGATGAACTACCAAATCTAACACACCCCTGATCAGGTGAGCTGGATTAGGGCTGGAGCTCCAGGAACAGGGTTGATGACCCATTTTGTCCAAGATTTTACAGAAGAATGCAGAAACACTTACTGCACTAACGTAACTGAATATAATGAGCTGATTTTGGAGCCTTTCCATTGGTCCATTCATCACAAAATGTTCTTGTAACATAAAGAGCAGCTGCTCCTTTCAAATGATGATACTCTTCCATATACGACACAGCGTAACGCAGTGTGAAAATGACTTCATTTGAATAGTGTATTAAGTAAACGAACAGCTGGGAAGCTGCTGGGATATAAACGTGCCCAGCTCCAGCAGTCAGTCTGAGTTTGTGTCTTTGAACACTCCTTTTATGGTCTACTCTAAAACCTAAAGGGCTTCCTGAGCAATGGTTCCCATACAGAACCATGTTAGTATGAGAGATGTGAGTGTCAAGAACCTTTAAGAGGTTTAAGGAAGCTGAACTTGATGTACAGACTCTTCCCCGATTCAAAGCGTCTTCCTCCACACCTCCAATAGAGCTAAAGCTGCTTCATCTACGGCATCGTCAAAGGTCCAAGATCCACCAGAGATCCAAAAGGCACATCCTGGTGT
The DNA here is from genome assembly GCA_034509495.1 of Acestrorhynchus altus. NCBI lineage: Eukaryota > Metazoa > Chordata > Actinopteri > Characiformes > Acestrorhynchidae > Acestrorhynchus > Acestrorhynchus altus. The sequence goes on from CM067524.1 coordinate 1,729,453, forward strand.
CTTCTGTTTTAACACACAGTGGACACTTTATTAGAAATACCTGCCTTGCACTTCTGCTCAGTGGCCACTTTACTGGAAACACCTGCCTTGCACTTCTGCTCAGTGGCCACTTTACTGGAAACACCTGCCTTACACTTCCAGTTGGTGGCCACTGTATTGGAAACACCTGCCTTACACTTCCAGTTGGTGGCCGCTTTATTGGAAACACCTGCCTTGCACTTTCAATCAGAGGCCACTTTATTGGAAACACCTGCCTTGCACTTCCATTCAGTGGCCAATTTATTGGAAACACCTGCCTCGCACTTCCAGTTGGTGGCCACTTTGTTGGAAACACCATCCTTGCACTTCCAGTCGGTGGCCACTTTATTGGAAACACCTGCCTTTCACTTCCGCTCAGTGGCCACTTTATTGGAAACACACTGTTTTTCCAGTCGGTGGCCACTTTATCAGAAACTCCACTGGTAATTATAATTTAATATTCATGAATCGATGAATCGTCCAGACTGATGGGAAAGACTGATGTTTCTCCTCCAATAAATGGAATCATATTTCATAACGTCCTACGTTTTCAACCAGGATCTGAAACCACTTACTGTCACAAATCCCCCGAAATGCCAGAAATGGGGGCAAATGGTTTCAGGCAGCGTCGTCTGTGTCGTATCAGAGGTCTGTCGCGGCGGGAGGGGCGGCAGTAACTGACGGGGACTGAAGCCTTCGTCTCCGTCATTAATCTCAGCAGAGCTTTTAATGGAAGCTTTCGGAGTCTGAACGCTCCTAATTCACCACTATGAAATTAATTCAATTTTGATCGTTGTTTTTTGCCAGTAATTGACAAAATGACAAATACAAGCAACCAATAACCTCAATTAGCACCCGTCCCATTAACTGGCGAGCGCAGATTCGCTGTTTCAGAAGGTCGGGCGACATCAGTGCATTACCGCAATCAATTTACGTGAGTCGGCAGTTCAATCAAAAGTGCACTTTTAACAGAGCGCTGAAGATCTCCCGCACGGCCTCGTCCAACCTTTAGCCGACACAAATAAATAAAGCACAACAAACAACACGTCCATTAAGACGGGAACTGGCCACTTTATTAGAAACGCCCTGATCTTCTCCTCACTGTCCACTTCATTAGAAACGCCCTGATCTTCTTCTCACTGTCCACTTCATTAGAAACGCCCTGATCTTCTCCTGACTGTCCACTTCATTAGAAACACCCTGATCTTCTCCTCACTGTCCACTTCATTAGAAACACCCTGATCTTCTTCTCACTGTCCACTTTATTGGAAACTTTGTCCACTTAGATATCTCTGGTGTCTCTACAAGCTCCACATGAGGCTCTATGATCTGAGCAGCTCTACAAGAACCAGTGTTCATGGCCCATCCCGCTCAGCCAGCCGAATCCCTCGCCCCCGTGGTACCACAGGAACCCTTAATTAGGCTAATACACTCTCATCCAAAGAGAACAAGGCACGCTGACTCTCGCTCACTCTCTCTGCAACATTAACCAGAGAGTGTGTAACTGTCCCCGTTCTTTCTCCAGCACACTGGGGGAATAAACACACAGTGCGTAATTTCCCTTCCCCACACCGCTGAGAGCTCCACAACACCACCCTGACATTAGTACGGTTCCGAGTTACAGACCCACAGCTGCTCGTAAGGTCGGCAGTACGGGGACTAAAAGCGCGACTGTAGAGTCACAGTAAACACGGCAGCGCACCAGCGTTTTAATAATCACACTCAACTGAACGCAAAATGTGCACCCAGGGTTCTAGACGGGCGGTTCTTCCACCACTGCAAATGTGGAAAACACACTTTCTCGTCAGTCGTACAACGGAACTCAACTTCCATCGTTAACCCTCCAGCTCCACAAGTCCTGGGACACCTGCTCATTCATTCCTTCTTCTGAAATTCGGGTTTTCAAAAAGAGTTTTGTCCTGTTTTTGTTGGAGTACCTGTCCAAAGCACTCATCAGTCAGCACCCCACCTCACCCCTACACTCCTCAACGCACTCCAGAAGTAGAGAACAGTGTGGCTTTATGCCCCTGTAGCCCCTACCTAAGGCATGGTCCCAATCGATTCATGTTTACCCACTCCAAAGAGTCCTATTCTATTGGCAGTATGTCTCTAAAGGGACAAGACAAACTGTGTGTGCATTTGCACATCCATGTCAGCAGCTGTTCTAAAGAACATGGAAATCTACTAATACTCTAGAACCCTAGTAATACTCTGGAATTCCACTAATACTCTAGAACCCTAGTAATACTCTGGAATTCCTCTAATACTCTAGAACTCTATTCACATTCTACAATTCCACCAATAATCTAGAACTCTACTAATACTCTAGAACTCACCAGTATCAAAGTACCAATTCAGAGAGAACATGGCCACAGACCACCATGTCAGTGTGACTGCAGTGCTGAGAATGACCCACCACCCACATAATATCTGCTCTGTGGTGGTCCTGTGGGGTCCTGATCATTGAAGATCAGGGTGAAAGGAGGAGAATAAAGTCTGCAGAGAAACAGATGAACTACAGTCTGGAATTATAGAACCACAAAGAGCTCCTGTGTGATCAGAGGAGCTGATAGGATGGACAGTGAGTGTAAAAACATAATGCTGCATAATATATGGACACGATTGATCAAACCTTTCAGAACCACACTGGGCGTTCTAAAACTTTTGACCGGTAGTGCACATTAAATGAATCAGCAACAATGTACTCATTACTACATGTCTCAGTGATGTCTCAACTGATTAACACTATTAAACATTACTAAACATTTGAGTAATACAATACTTGGAAAGTAGTAGCACAACGTTCCAAGAGGTTCCAAATGTTCCAAAGGTTCTGGAAGAAATTCTTCTTGAAAATCTAAGAAAAAAGAAATGCCATTACCTGCCAGAAATCAGCCACGGTCGAGGGGAGTGGACCCTGAGCTGAGATGTAGGCTGGATTACGAGGGTCGTGATCCATCTACGGAGAGAGAGAGAGAAAGAGAGAGAGAAAGAGAGAGAGAGAGATTGAGAGAGAGAGAGAGAGAGAGAGAGTGAGAGAGTGAGAGAGAGAGAGAGACAGAGAAAGAGAGAGAGCAAGAGAGAGAGAGAGACAGATAGATAGAGAGAGAGAGAGACACAGAGAGAGACAGAGTGAGAGAGAGTGAGAGACAAAGAGAGAGAGACAAAGAGACAGAGAGAGACAGACAGAGAGAGAGAGTGTGTTTACTAAGCAATTTGCAAATATATTGTTTTGAATTTTGTCCTAATAAAGGAAAAAAAATCATTTCATCACAAAAGTTTAGAGAGTTCATCCTGCTTTTGCTGGAGTAACTGTCTCCACTGTCCAGGAAAGAGCTTCTACTAGAATTTGAAGTTCAATTAGTGACAAGAGCGTTTATGAGGTCAAAATACTGGATGATCATCCATCCATCCATCCATCCATCCATCCATCCATCCATCCATCCATCACCTTATTCTCAAATCTCCAACTCATCCCAAAATCCTGAATGGAGCTCCATCATTCCACAGCTCAATGTCGGGGGGCTTTATATCCCTCTATCCCACGCCTGGCATTACACCAAAATCAGTGATCCTGGTACGAGTGGATCAGAGACAGCAGAGCTGCTGGAGTGTTTAAACCCCTCAGTGTCAGAAACGTCCAGCCGACAGCGTCCTGTGGGGGGTGTCCTGTGAGCACTGATGAAGGACTAGAGGACGACCAACACAAACTGTGCAGAAAGAGACGAGCTTCTGTCTCTGACTTTACATCTACAAGGTGGAGACACTCGGTAGGAGTGTCTAATAGAGTGGACAGTGAGTGGACACAGGGTTTAAACACTCCAGCAGCACTGCTGTGTCTAACCATCCACCCCCTAATACCTGCTGTGTGGTGGACAACATGCATTCAGTACTTTATGAATAAATGTATAAAACAAATGTTCGTCTCCCTCTTTCGTCTCCTTCTTTCATCTGCCTCTTTCTGCTCCCTCTCTCAATCAACACCAGCTCTCTTCCCTCCTGTCTCTCCCTGCACCCTTTCACTCTCTCTATATTGTCATCTATCTCTCTCTTTCTCTTTCACTCACACAATCACACACACACCCCTGCTCCATCTCCCCCACCCGCCCTCGTCCCTGTGCGTGGTCTCCTCCTCTTTCAGAGCATGTTCATTCTTTAATACGGCTGATTAAAGCTGGAACGGCAAATAAAAGCCCAGCGGCGCTCTAATCAAACACATTTATTGATGAGACGCCCGGCATCGAGAGGACGGAGCCGCGGGTGTGTGTGCGTGTGTGTGTGTGTGTGTGTGTGTGTGTGTGTGTGTGTGCCCAACCGTGCCCAGCAAAAGACACACAAATAAAAAGCAATAAAACCCTGAAAAACCCAGAGATAACTGGAGTGAGGCTGGATGATGACAGGCAGAAGCTTTTGCTTGTTAGGAGCAAAAAATCTATTTGCAGTTTTTCAAACAACAGTAAAGAGAATTTTCTCTTTAAATCACAATATTAAATTATGATCCAACAACATGAACACACACACACACACACACACACACACACACACACACACACACACACACACACACACACACAGCATCACATCTCCACAGTTAATGAAACACCAACTCCAATTTTGAGTTAAGATCTTCTAGATTGAAGTCTTTTTAGGACCCAGTGAAATTCGTCTTCATTTGAGATGTAAAAATTCAGATCATTGAAATATTTGCATTAATTCAAGCATGTTTTGATCAAATAAAGACTAAATAACACTTAATACCTCAGAAATTCATTGCTGATAATGCAGTCATTTGTAACGCTTTGCTGATTAAAGTGAAAATCGGCATCGACACCGTCAGTCGGGCTGCTGTGGAGGGATGTTAGAGCGCCCCCTTGGTTCCACTGCACATGCAGACACCAGTGGATGATATGAACCATGCCTGGACATAGTGTTTCCTCAGGTCAGATTTTAACTATGTACGTTTACGGACGTTCGTTCCCTCAGAAACGTTGATCTCTGCTTGTTAAGAGACTTTCATTTCAGGACTTTTATTGTGAAATTTGAACACTGTGTGAGTGAAGAGAGCAAACCGCCCCTCCCTTCTCATTTTCCTTTATAACCCAATCTCCGGGTCAGTGGTGAAAATCAGTGAAAAGGGTGGACGTGGGTGGAATGGCATGACTCCAGAAAGATCTTCCGGCCTGAGTGTTTGTATCCGAAGAAAACAACGACAAGTTAAAAATGAACGAATCTAAGCTGGAAACTGAACAATCGATCCACAGTTTGAACGGAATTACGAACCAATTCCACTGGAATCAGAAAGCAAAGCATTAATGATGAACCCAGAACACTTAGGTTAGTTTGCACTTGATTGTTGGAGTGGGATCTCCATGGCCACATCCAAAGAGTGCTCTGAGGCCTTCAGACAGAAGGTCATAGATGCAGAGGCGTCTGGGAAGGTCCAGGTTATCCCACGTTTAGCCCAAGAACAGCCCAAGAACAGGCCAAGAGAGGAGTAAAGAAGACTCCTTGCTCTAGTCTTGCTCTGATGTTTGTTGGAGAGGGAGGATTTCACCTCCAATGGAAATGTAACCGTCCGTCTCTGTCTGATGGTCAAAGCATGGCTGAGACACTGTTTTACCTGATTTTGGATCTAAAATTCCATATTAAACCCGGGCGACATGTTCAGCTTCACTGGTGGCTTCGCATAGTAAATAAAATGGCGGCGTTTGTGTTGCGGCCATGGCGACACCTTGCTCCGTTCTCCGCCACTGTATGGAGATCAGAGTTGGAATGGTTTTCCACAGAACCTGGAGGAACGTAAGGGGGAATGAAAAGACATGCTTTATTCTTTTTGCCCAAAACGAATCTCACACACCAGCCCCTCATTCATCACAAACCTCACTGACCCCGGGAGCGATTAGAGCAGGAGGCTCAAGAAGGCTCTGCTGAATAATACACACTACCTGAGAGAGAGAGAGAGAGAGAGAGAGAAGCATAGTTAAACAACAGGACTGCCCCAGAGAGCCCCGCCGTCAGCGGACTGGAACGCAGCCATTTTGAATGACCACAATAGCTGGCGGCCGGCTCAATGGAGGTCAGTATGCTTCCTTGTTAGGGGATCAAACTCAGCTCCATTATCCGCAGCCAGTGTGTGAGAACAACACCCAACATGCACCACCTCACACCCCCCCACACCCCACACATGAAGCCTAGCAACCAACTAGGACCTCTATTCACTGGCCACTTTAGTAGAACCACCCTGTTCGTCCCCTCACCGGCCACTTTAGCGGAACCACCTAGTCTGAACTTCCACTGGCCACTTTATTAGAAACACCCGCTTCTGCACTTTTGTGTGAAATGAGTAAAATGACGGGGAGTCAGGCTGGAGGCCCATTGTTAGTGTGAGCGACACACACCTCCATTAGCCCGGCTGTAAATGGATATAATTGCTTAGCGCAACCTTAATCGCTGGCAAGAGCAATTATACCAGACGTATGTGCGGCTGCCTTCCGACTGCCCTCGTCTGGGCTGGAATAAAGAGAGTTATTAAAGCGGATACATCATCTGAAACTCAGAAGGCCGATCATGCTCTTAAAATCTAATTACTTTAGGCTGAGATGTGTATCGGTGGAGTGCCAACTCCAAAATAACGGCCAGCGCGCACTTCAGGCCACTGCAGGAGGCTTCAGATAATGGAGGGAAGGAACAGAGAGAGGCTCAGCCCACGAAACAAAGCAGCTGTTCTTCTCTTACATTTACGGAGAAATGAATTGTTTAGCCCAGACAAGCACCTTCCGCAGGCAGCCGTCAGCGACCCCGCTGCTGACGGGCAGACAGCGAGCGTCTGAAACGCCGCTCCGATCCAATCCTGACGCTTATTTCTCCATTCATCTCCAAACCGCGTCTCAACTAACCCTCCGCAATCCCGCCTTTCTCTTAACACAAAAGCGCTCGGCTGTAATTTTCCACCACTTATTTCTGAAACAAGTGGAGAAAGTGTGCAAATTGCAGATCTTTCAATCCACACACCACAGTCTGAAATGCATTCCTGTCAGTTTAGGCTTCAATCAGCCGTAATGTCAAAAGGTGATGTTGCATCTGGTCTCAGTGGCTCCTGTCAACAGGTAGACATTTGGGACGTTCCGATTTGACCCCCCGATCCAGTCGGAGTCTCTGACTGCTGAGCATCAGCCCGTACTGAGACCCGCCCCATCTCTGTGTTAGTAACAGTCTATATAACGGGACATTCTGCACTCGTTCATTTAGATCAGAGCACAATGTTCTGGTTCAACAGTCTGATGCCTCAAATCCCAGTTTGTGCTGCTTGCCATCGGCGGCCGGAGTCCGAGAGAGTGAAACCGGCCTTCGGAATAATCCAATGAGCACGTTCTGCGCTTGTGCACATCTCCATATCCCACATGCAGAGGCAGCAAACTGATTGGCTGTTTGTGAGAAGGGTGGGGCTTTATTTGTACTCCGGTCCACAGTGTGTGTGTTTCAGAGTTGAATAATTTCATGCAGTGTGAATATTAATGACATTAAATAATTAATACACATGTTTTAGTTGAATTGAAACAATTCTGATCGAGAAAACGATGTCATTGCAGTAATAACAGTAATAACAATGAGTGTGTGTGTGTGTGTGTGTGTGTGTGTGGGTGTGTGTCCGTGTGTAGGTTTTTTTTTGGCTTCCTGATCTGTGACAGTAACGAGATGCTCGCTCACAGGTTCACGCACACATACACGCCCCTCCGCCTGCCCGTTACCATGGTGACAGGCTGCTGCGCGGGATTCCTCTTATGCTAATGAAGGCCCTCTAATGCGGCCGGCTGCCTGTCACCGAGAGAGTGTGTGTGTTCATGTGTGTCAGGGGAGGTGACGCATGGCATTGTTCAAAAAAGGGCTTTGTGTCAGTCAGGAAGGAGTGTGTGCGTGTACGTGTGTGTGTGTGTGTGCGTGCGTGTGTGTGTGTGTGTGTGTGAGAGAGAGCGCGAGTGAGAGAGAGAGAGAGAGAGAGAGAGAGAGAGACCATTTTATATATATATATATATATATATATATATATATATATATATATATGTGTGTGTGTGTGTGTGTGTGTGTGTGTGTGTGTGTGTGTATGAATGTATTCAGCTACTTTAATTTGCACCTATTGCTGACACAGATGTGCAAATGCACACACACACACACACACCTTATCTAGTCCCCGTAGAGCTCCATCCAGTACTTTTGAGATGGAGATAAGGTGGTGATCATCCAACACTGTGACCTCACTGACACAGCTGAGTGCAATCAAATCCCACAGCAATGCCCCACACTTTCTACAGAATCAAGCAGATAGTCTTTCCTGGACAGTAGAGACGGCTGCTCCAACAAAAGCAGGATACACACTTTTTAATACCCTTGTCTGAATATTTTCCGTACCGGGTTCTGGATGAGAACTGGGAGAACTGGGATACAATTACTATTCCATTCGACTGTCTCACCGTCCACATAAACAGCTTTCCAGATCAGACGTCCTCACAGCACTGGACGTGTTAATGAACGTTTTAAAAGCCATGTGAGCTTTAGTGTGTTCAGAATGTCCTTAAGCCCCCCCAGTAGACCCCCTCACAAAGTTCTACAAAGCAGCGTGGATCAGGGAAGAGCAGAAAGAGAACATCAGCAGTGAGTCATTTCGAGTCTCTCTGCACTAACGAGGAAGAAGCTACTGTTTGACAGACGTAATTGTCACAGTTTTGGTGGCGCGGACTGTCAGGTCCCCGCTGGGCCGTAATTACGGAGCGCGGGAGGAGAGACCCACACACTTTCTTTAGTTCTCCTTTTGTCAGGGTTGCAGAAGACGGAGCGAACAGAAGAAAGAGTGACTTTCCGAAACTCTCTCGCTTCTCCGGTTCCGCCGGACCATCAGCGGACGAATGAAAGTAAACAGCCTTCAATTAGCTCTGCAGAAAGGACAGCACTAACTGCTCTGTCCAGATAAGACACTGTAGCTGATCTGGACAAATCACTCAGCTCATCTACAAAAAGAGCACCACTGTCTCTGTTACTGCACCTTTAAATCTACAGCGTGTAAATCGGCTCTGCCCTGATTGGCTGGTCTGTGGTTCATTCACACAGTAGAAAGAAACATTCTGTAGAACTTCAGAGTGAGTGGGCGGGGCTAAACCAGTGCCGACTGAAGGAAAGCAATATATAAATGAACATTCAAAGACTTTCCCAAGAAAACAATTAACCATGTGGATGCTTAGTTTGTTTATAGGGAAACTTGGTTGGTGGTTGAGAGGATGATTGTGTGGTTGGTTGGGTGGTTGGTTGGTCTGATGCTTGGTTGGATGGATGGTTGGTCTGATGCTTGGTTGGATGTATGGTTGGTCTGATGCTTGGTTGGATGTATGGTTGGTCAGATGTTTGGTTGCATGTATGGTTGGTCGAGTAGTAGGTTATTGGTTAGTTGATTGGTTGGTTAGGTGCTTGATAGGATGGAAGGTTGGTTGGTTGGTTGGCTGGTTAGGTGCTTGATTGGATGGATGGTTGGTCTGATGCTTGTTTGGATGGATGGTTGGTCTGATGCTTGGTTGGATGGATGGTTGGTCTGATGCTTGGTTGGATGAATGGTTGGTCTGATGCTTGGTTGGATGTATGGTTGATCGAGTAGTAGGTTATTGGTTAGTTGATTGGTTGGTTAGGTGCTTGATTGGATAGATGGTTGGTTGGGTAGTTTAATTGGTGGTTAACTGGTTAGGTCATTGGTTGGTTGGTTGGATTGTAGGTTGGTTGGGGGTTTGGTGGGGTGGTTGAACGGTAGTTGGCCTGTTGGGTTGTTAGGTGCTGTTTGTGTAGCTGGTTGGTTGGGTGGGCTGGTAGAAGGTTGTGTGAGTTTTAGGAAAGTGACATCAGATGTTTCTCATCACCATCTCACCATTTCATTGTTTAGGTTATGATACACAACAATGTTATCTACAGAAAGATATAAAGTGTAATAAAGTTAGATGAGTGCTGTGTGTGTGTGTGTGTGTGTGTGTGTGTGTGTGTGTGTGTGCCTACTCAGTAGATAAGTATTCGTTTTTTAAAGCGCTGAATGGCAGCTTCAGAGAGCTACACATTTCAAATTCATAGCTTCATGTTCTGGTGATGAGCTCTTTCTGGAATAGCTCTCTCAGCTCCTCACACACAGAACTGGAAACCCCACAAAACACGACGTTTAAAGAAGCCTTTTCCTTTTTGGCCTTTTCTTCTTTTAACTTCAGCACTGACCTTCCTGCAGCTTTAGACCACCTCCAGCAAATTCGATCAAAACTCTAATACGCGCCATTACAAAACAGCGGAGCGAGAGAGCGAGATGGAGTGGTAGAACAAACCCCGTCTGAAATAAGGAGCTGCACTTACGATGAGGCTGGCGTTGATGTAATCAGAGCTGCAGTGGTTTTTCTCTGCCTTCAAGGTGAATCTGGAGTGATCGTCTGCAACACAGGCCAAACAGACAACGTCTCAGGCTATTAACATGTATAACACATCTATAACACACTTATTATACAGTTATTACACATGTACTCGGCTTTAATTAACATCTAGATCATTAGAATCTGATGATACACATAAGGACGAAGGTATTGGGACACTTAGACACCCCATTCTAAATATATAGGCCTTAATATTGACACCGTCCCTCTTTTCGACAAGACAAGCTTTAGCACTCAGGGAAGGCTTTCGAAAAGTTGGAGTGAGTCTGCGGTTTTGTCCATTTGTCCAGAACTTTATTTGGAGCACAGATGCTGGTTCATTAGAAAGGTGCTGGACAGGGTAAGTGAGGGCTCAGTTCAGACCAGTCAGGCAAGTTCTTCAACACCAAACCGACCCAACCATGCCTTTATAGAGCTTGCTTGCGAAGGTGGACCTGTCCAAAAATGTCTCAGCCTGCTCAAGCATTAGGATTTCCCTTTACTGGAGCTGGGACTGAGACCAACCGATGAAAAACACCCCATAGCATTATCCCCCCTCATCCAAACTTTACACAGACTCTTGCAAAACACTACCAGATAGAAAAATGTGATTCATCACTGCGCAGAACATGTTTCCACTGCTCCAGCGTGCAACTCCATCCACCACACGGCATTGTGCTTGGTGATGAGGCCTGCAGAAGGCCTGGGAAATGCAACTACTGAGGTGGAGACGTGTTGGGGACCTATACATGGTCTGACTCTTTGGGGCTGAGGTGCCGTGGTTCTTAAATCCTGCCACTGTTCAATAATACTGCTCACAGCTAATGGTGGCAACGGTGGCATCCGATTCCATCACCAAGCTGGAGGTCCGTGAGCTCTTAAAAGCCTCCCGTTCTCTTGCTAATGTGTATAAATGCAGACTGCACGACTAGGGCCTTGGTTTTATACTGAGTTCAGGCATTAGGAGGTGTGTCCTAATACTCCAGTTGGCTCTCGTGACTCAAAGTGAATAAGTACTAGGTTTTATATTCAAATATAAAATTGAAATTATAATTGAATATACATGTAACTAAGTAGATAATTAGCCATGTGAGTAACTATAATTACATTTAACAATGTAGCCAATTATTATGAAGACTATTAAATCGGTCTATGCGTTATCCCTCTGGGGTCTACCAGCCTGCCGGCATTTCGAATTTGATGTACTCAATGTTTCTATTAATATCTTTGCGATAAAACAGCCCAGTTGTTCAATTCCTCCTCACTGGGGACTCGAACGTGACTCACAGCTGGAGGTGCAAGGCTACGAAGACGAGTAGAGAAACCGATGGCTATGCATTGATCAGCCAAAACATTACGACCTTCATGTTTCTCCTCTCTCTGTCCACTCTAGCAGCCCCTCTGATCACACAGGAGCTCGATGTGGTTCTACAACTCCAGACTGTAGTTCATCTGTTTCTCTGCAGACTTTATTCTCCTCCTTTCACCTCCTTTCAGTGTCACTGCTGGACGGAGGACCAACAGTGGTTGGTGTAGAACAACAGCGAGCCACCACATCACGAGCAACACAAATTGAACCTTCTGAAGATGAACCTGAAGATGAACCTTCTGTCTCTGACTTTACATCTACAAGGTGGAGACACTCGGTAGGAGTGCCTGATAGAGTGGACAGTGAGTGGACACAGTGTTTAAACACTCCAGCAGCACTGCTGTGTCCGATCCACTCGTACCAGCAACACACACTAACACACCACCACCATGTCAGTGTGACTGCAGTGCTGAGAATGACCCACCACCCACATAATAGCTGCTCTGTGGTGGTCCTGTGGGGTCCTGATCATTGAAGATCAGGGTGAAAGGAGGAGAATAAAGTCTGCAGAGAAACAGATGAACTACAGTTGACGGTGAATGTAGAAACAAGGAGGTATAAGGTTTAACAGTGTGATTTGAAGACTGTATATATTCCGAGGATGCTTTGTTTATAGTGGTATTTTCTATGCAGAGGGAAATGAAATTCCGTGGTAATTACCAGCGGAGATTAGGTGTAAGTGACAGGAGCATCCCGTTCATCCGTGTTCTAGATCTATATGTGTCTAAAAATCAAATAAAATCAATGAAGAAAAGGCTGGCAGTGTGTTGTGTGACTCACAGACGAGCACGCCGCTGGGACGGTTCTTTCTGGTGTTCTGTTTGTCCTGGCTGACTGAGCAGACGGCCGGCTCAGCCTGATACCCACACAGCGCCTCCCACTCCTTCTCCAACCGGTCTCGGTTCTGCAGGTGATCCTCCATATACGACTGTGAAGAGAGGAGAGGAGAAAGGGAATGTCAGAACGGGAGAGAGATGAACCACAACGGCGGGATTCTTCATGGGTTTTTATTAAAACTGACGGACTCGAAGAAGAGCGAAATCAATAATTTCAGACTCACGAATCTGACAAAGAGTTAATGTGTGAATCATCGCTGTGATTTGTGAAAAGAAAAACACACATTTTACATTTTTGGAAGTTTAATATATATAAAAAAGAAAAAAAAGAAAAAGAATCAAACACACACACACACACACACACACACACACACGCACACACACACACGTATATATATATATATAAATGAGCAGTACAGACTGGAATATGTTGATACTGGCAGTTTTATCCAATATTATTGTAATTTCTTACTGAATTTAATCAAATTTAAATGCTGCAGTAAACTGACAGTAATAACTCTCAACTTCAGTTCATCCGACAACTTCAGGCAGATTAAGACTCTCCCGTTGTGTCAGAATAATCCGCTTTAAGCTTATTAGATCAAACATTATCACAATACAATACACCCAGTGTATATATCTGTAGCCATACAGGCTGACTTTA
>CM067524.1:1784773-1812273 GCA_034509495.1 Acestrorhynchus altus
GTGTAACACTCCACACAACATTCACTCCCTCACTGTGTAACACTTCACACAACATTCACTCCCTCACTGTGTAACACTCCACATAACAGAATCACTCCTTCACCGTATAACACTCCACACAACATTCACTCCCTCACTGTGTAACACTCCCCATAACAGAATCACTCCCTCACTGTATAAAGACATATTTGGCTGATGCCGTAGAAAATCCATTTAGGTTCTTTAAATAACAATTTTTTTATTTTATTTTTTTGGATACAAAAGTGCTTCTTCTGTTGCATCACTCAAAAAAAAAGTTAAGAGTGTAAATTTGTACAATATATGTACAAACATACGTGAAAGTCAAGAGGGGTATGAAGCCCCCCAGCATTGAGCCGTGGAGCTGTGGAGCTGTGTTCTCTGGAGTGATGGAGCTCCATCCAGCACTTTTGGGATGAGATGGGGATGATGCGGGTGGTGAACATCCTGGCTTCACTAATGCTTGAGCATCAGAAATAATGAATGAGTGGGTGTCCCAATACTTTTGTCTCTGCAGTGTATATAGATGGGAGTACAGAGGAACCTGCATTGATTAGACCACTGACTCAGTCCAGCAGCTCTTAACTCCTGACCCTCTCAGCATTAGTAGAGAGAGGACCAGAGAGTGAGACAAAGACTGAGAGTGTAAATAAAGTCACTATTTCTCTAGAGATCACATCTCCTTTACTCTCTCTCTCTCTCTGTTTCACACACACACACACACACACACACACACTGTTACACACCAGTGATTTCATAAAGCAGTTGAGAGGCTCAGACAGAGGTGAGAAATGCAGGAGCTTTGGCTTTGTCTGTGTGTGTGTGTGTGTGTGTGTGTGTGTGTGTGTGTGTGTGTGTGTGTGTGTGTGTGTGTGTGTATGTGTGTAGGGGGTTTAAATCATGAAAGGAAAAGACAGTGTTGCAATCAAGGTCATCGCAGTGTGAGGGGATTCTTCCTCAATGTGTCGGAAAGACGATCAGAATAACAACTAGAATCAGCAGCACAGTGTGTGTGTGTGTGTGTGTGTGTGTGTGTGTGTGTGTGTGTGTGTGTGTGTGTGTGTGTGTGTGTGTACCTGCCACTCTGGCCAGGACTGCTGTGGTGATGTTGCGCGTGTTGGGCTTCACTCTGAATGTTACTGCAGGGCCTAAAACACTGAGAGAGAGAGAGAGAGAGAGAGAGAGAGAGAGAGAGAGAGAGACAGAGAGAGACAGAGAGAGAGAGAGAGAGAGAGAGAGAGAGAGAGAGAGGTAATGTTAGAACAGAAGACTCATACAGAAGTTGTGAGACATAGGATATGTAGTGTTAACTGTTCTATGAGCTGTGTCCCGATTCAGGGGCTGAAGAAGAGAACTGCACTACAGCAGGGCGACTAGGTCGTCCCACTGCGACGGCTTCTGTTCGTACGGTTTGGCCTTCAAAGGCTTCATCTGTCTAGTCTTCTTCAGTGGACGCAGCCCTTGGTCTGGGACACAGTTCTGGTGTAACCAGTTCCTGCTGTTTTGGAGAGAAACCAGTTTAGTCCTCTTCTATGAACACAGACCTTTCAGAGGGAACTTCTTCAACCTTTAAAGCTGTTTTTGTTCATTTTATTCTGTTTGTATTCGTTTACTAAAGTGTTTCATAGGTTCAGTCTGTTATTAGAACATCTGTGGCTTTGATGTTTTATTTAACGTCATATTAAAGGTGACGTATAAAACAAGTGCAACCCAAAGGTAAAGCATACTGGTTACACATGCTTCCCCCAGGCAGTCACTATGCTGCTGAACTGTGGTTGCTATGGCATCCCTAGTGGTTGTTAGGTGGTTGTTCTGGAATTGCTTAGCTGTCACTATGGTATTCTATGTGGTTGCTATAATGTTGAAAGGTGGTAAAAAAAAGCGGTAGCTATAGTGTTGCTAGGCAGTTGCTATGGCACTGCTTAGTTGTCGCTATGGTATCCTAAGTGGTTACTATGGTGTTATGTGTTTGAAAGGGATGTGCTATGGTGCTTAGCCATGGTGCTTCTAGGTGGTTGCTATGGCAATGCTTAGCTATGATATCCTAGGTGGTTTCTGTGGTGTTGTTTAGAGGTTGTTATGGTGTATATATGGTGGATGCTATGGAATCCTAGGCAGTTGCTAAGGTGTTGCTAAGAGGTTGAAAGGTGGATGCTATTCTGTTGCTAGGTGGTGGCCAGGTGGTTGCTGTGGTGTCACCAGGAGGTTCCTATGGTATTCCCGGGGGATGCAATTACAGTTGAGGGGTTAGGAGGAGAAATCCATTACATCACATTTCACAGTGATGTTCAGAAGCTCACACTGGTTTACAGCAACACCACTGATGTTCAGGAGGGAAAGTCAATCCTGATTAATGCAGGTCATGGTCAGCTCCACCGGACCGCCAGACTTGAGTGACCTTTACTCACACCACAAAAATAGGTGCAACTGCTTTTCACCATCATAACTCCTCAGTAGCCGTGTCTGTGTGGAACTACCTCAGTCAACCCACAGACTGGGTGTACTGTTGATTATTCCACGGCTGCTGAAGTGAGAGGAGCTTCTAGGAAACAGTGTGAAAAGCTACGCCACGAGTGCAGCTCTAACAACAAATCCATATCCCTGAGCACCAGAGCAATATTCCAGCGCTGGGGGGTGAAAATGCACAGGTACAGATAAAGACTTCCAGAGGGTTGCGGATCTTCATACCCTGCACCGATGCTACTTTTAGAAAGGGTCATTACGGATGCTTCGCAATCACAGATGTAATTAAAGTAATGGTAAAGTAATTCATTACATTTACATTCTGTGTTCATCCTGTACAGACAGGTTCGACTCCATGGTTACAACTCTTTGCCCACTGCGGAGCAAAAGGCTCAGAGAGCATAACTGGCCTTGGTAGGATGACCATCCCTCGTCCCCGTCATTCAGTGTGGGTGTTTGTATGCTATGTTCTCCTCCAAGCGCGTTGAGCTCTGGGGCTGTTGTGAGAGCAGTGCATAGCCTTCACCCTCCCAGCACCTCTCAGTCGTGGGTGGAAATGAATCGTTTGAGCAGAAAAGTGGGAATGTATTGACGTAACCCAAGAACGTAACCACAAAGGAATACAGTCCAGCCCCAGAAGATGCTGAAGACATAGCATTGACGGTAACACCACAATGACAGTTTGGTATCTTGAGTGTCCAATCAGAGAGTGGGGTAGAGACCCTTTCAGAACAGGTTGCTGCGTGTAAGGCAGGTAGACGGATGTCCATTGTCCACCCAGTGTTGAGGTTTCAGCTCAGCAACAACATTATATTTCAAGACCAAAGAGTTGCCGAACAGGTGGAGAAGGGCAGTTTTGTGTTGGGTCTAGGGCTGTGTTGGCCCAAAGGGCAAATACAACTACAGGGATATGCAGGGACAAACTGGAAGACTTGAAGTACTATCAGGACAAATGAGTGAAACATCTACGAGTAGAGGTCCTGCAGTAGACCAAATGTACCCAAGCAACTTCTTGGGTACCTTTGGTTCTTTGGGCACTTGGAAAAATTTGCTTGAGGCAGATGTCGTAGGGTAGGGAATGGCTACGCTGGAGACTGGCTGGAACAAACCGGGAGAAAATGGGCAAAATAAATCAATCTGGCTTTTCAAATGGAGAATAAGGAGATTATAAGTCTCTTCGTGGTGTGAACCCAGGCCAATCTTTAGCCTTTCAGCAGCCGCCTCCTTGGAGAGCAATTTGTCTGCATTAGATGAGACAGTGTGTAGAGGGTAAGTGGGGTTGTGTGACTCCTCCATGAATCGACACACAACCGGGGACCCACCGCAGTCCTGGAGCCCCAGGAAAAGGAGCTTTGATTGGGGACACAGATGCAAGATCTGACCCTCAATAGACCAGAGTAAGGTGGGAGTTGAAGTACAAAGAGCAACGGGAAGAAACGGATGGAAAGGGAGTGTGACTGAGTGAGACAGGGGGCAAACGAGGGAGGGATCGTTAGAAAGGCGAGAGAGCGAAAGCGGCCAGTGCGAGAGTAGGAAAGAGAGAAAGAAAGTGTGAGAGAGAGAGAGAGAGAGAGAGAGAGAGACAGAATGGATCTGTCACCAGAGAAAATCCCATTCACACATCTGCGGGAGGTGAGAGTGAATCAGGCATAACCTTTCAGCCTTCTCAGACTCTCGCGCACACAATTCCTTTTATATAAAGAGCAACACTTCTTTTTACAGAACAGAACTCGAGCCCTGTGCACGACTGGAGCCTTCCTTCGTGGGGGAAAAGATCCTTTTTCCAGCTTGTACTGGAAAACGGACACTGGATCGTTCATAACTCTGCTTACAGACTGCAATTCTGAAGGTCTACATTTTACACTATCTGGACAAAAGTATTTGGACACCTGCTTATTCAATGTTTCTTCTAAAAATCAAATGAACCCATTCATACCTCAGGATCAGAGTAACCAAAAGACACGAGACATAACTACAAGACTAAGCTACGACCTAGTGTGACAGACTGATCAGAGAGAGGGGGCGGGGCTGATGATCAACCTGCATACAGACTCTGACTGATCAGAGAGAGGGGGCGGGGCTGATGATCAACCTGCACACAGACTCTGACTGATCAGAGAATGGGGGCGGGACTGATGATGTCACTGACCCAGATATTGGGTTGTAGAGGAAAATGAAAAGGCAGGGGGTGTTTGCTCTTTGTCTTTGCTGAGACAGTGTTTGAATTTCAGAATAAAAGTCCTGAGAAGGGAAAATAACACAAAAAATAAAGGACATTCAGGTGTTTTTGATTTTACTGGAACCACTGTCAAGAATTTTGAAGATCTTATTAATATAAATATCCTTGTCAGTCTAATCCTTGACTCCGGATGATCAATTTCCAACAGGATCTCTGGGATATAAAGTGTTTTTATTCTTTACACTGTCTCCTACAAATACTGTTCTAATTTTTTGGTGAATAAAAGTGCGTCAAAAGGTTCAAAGGTTCACTGAGCTTATTATACTGATCGTTCTGTATGTTTGTCACAAATGTGGAAGAAAACAAATTGGTTGAAAGTGGGCGTGGCCTACACAAGCCATTGTCTTGAATAGACAGGCTGTATGTGTGCATTTGCACATCTGTGTTAGCAACAGGTGCAACTCAATGTAGTTAAATGCATATATATATATATATATAGATATAGATCTGCTGCTAAGCTTTGTACAAACCAGTCATACCATTATCCTCCATTGGCACTGGCTCAGGCTCTCCCACCCCGGCTCTTTCATAGCCTGGACTGGACGTTGACCTGCCGGGTCTGGACCTGCTCTCTGTTCAGGAGACACTGATGCATCTGCAGTGCAACTGGTGACTGTTAGAGCCACGTGAACACATTACTGTGCCGCTCAGTCTGCCATCAGTACCGATAACCTACTGAACCGGTGAAATGTCACCAGGGCTGACCCTCAGACAGCAGATAAAGCAGACGGAGAACAGAGAGAGGGATGGGGAAGACGTAGTGTCACTAAGGTCGTCCACACTCTTAATAAAAAAGGCTCTTCAGGAATTCCTCAGTAAAGGCAACAGTTCTATACAGAACCATTTTTAGCTGCCTTCATTCTGAAAACCCGAGATCCACATTGTGTGCGCGGTTACGGGTCGTTTTCTAGGCTTCGTAACTCAGGATCAGAGTAACCTACAGATATGATACACATATCACAACATCCATGGTGTAACCATCTTCCAGTGCATGTTTACTGCTCTGTCCACGTGAAGATGATCAACCTCAATACAGACTCTGACTGATCAGAGAGAGGGGGCGGGGCTGATGATCAACCTGCATACAGACTCTGACTGATCAGAGAGAGGGGGCGGGGCTGATGCTCAACCTGCATACAGACTCTGACTGATCACAGAGAGGGGGCGGGGCTGATGACATAACTGACCAGGGTTATAGAGGGAAATGAGGAAGGACACTGTTCTCTTTCTTTCAAATTTCAGAATAAAAGTCCTGCTAAGGGATAATACTGATTTAATCACATAAATAAATAATAAAACAAAATAATTAAGAATAATTGCTTTTTCAGCTCAAAAACAGGTTGGATTATCAATTTCCAACAGGTTTTCTGAGAGTAAAGTCACCAAAATATTTACCTCTCAGATGAAGACAAATTAGAGTCGTCTATGATCTCCTGAAAATAACAATGTCTGGTATGTGTGACTCTCTCCTATAAATCCTCCTCTGGTTCTAAAGGTTAAAAAGTTCTTCACATTGGTGGAAAATGTTTAAAAATGGTTCTTCATAGAACCAAAGGTGGTTCTTCATAGAACCTCTACAATATAAATGATTACATTTATTACCATAAAGAGTTCCTTTAGAGTCACATGTAGACAGTCACACTGTATAGAACCTGTTGTCCTTAGAGTGCAGTGTACCAGTGCCGTGACCCGGCCCGGTGATGGCTCGGTCACCCCATTCACTGTCATTATTACAAAAGTCAAACTCTACAGCGCGATTACATGGATGAGAGCTTCTACCAAGTACCATCAAAGTGAAGCCCAAAGCCAGTGCATGAATATATGCAGAGGTTTTCATTGCTGTTCAGAGGTTTCAGGCTTATAATCCCATTGTTTAAACTCGTGACTCTGATCAATAAAAGAGAGATTAGTGTAGAAAGAACAGACATACAGTAAAGAGGAGAAGAGTTTCTCATTCTGCAAAGTAGTTGAGATCTTCTGAGCTGGTTTAAAGAACAAAGCTTGGTTCCAGATTTCCTGGAAGCCCCCAGCCAGCACCTGGATGTGTTCGATTCCATCAGCAGCGCACCTGATTTAACACCACTAAGCACTGATTTACCAAAGCAGGTGTTGAGGAGACTAAAAATAATACTAGACTCCCACCAGGAGAACTTTGGAGATGTTTAATGAACACAGTGATGGAAAACCGCCACTGTAGGAATGTTTATAACCAACCACAAAGCACGACTGCAACAGTGTCATGCCAGACTGTCAAGGAGTCTCTCA
Organism: Acestrorhynchus altus; assembly: GCA_034509495.1. Lineage (NCBI taxonomy): Eukaryota > Metazoa > Chordata > Actinopteri > Characiformes > Acestrorhynchidae > Acestrorhynchus > Acestrorhynchus altus. Next base: position 1,791,759 of record CM067524.1, read on the forward strand.
GAATAGCAGCAGGTCTTTTCTCTGAGTGGAGACGACCAATGAGTCCATGTGTGCAGGCAGTGTGGGCAGCACCAAGATCATGCATCCAGAAGGTCTGGTGTGATGGTGTGGGTGCAGAATTGTCCGATGCCAGATCACCTACCGTCTTCATTACAGACACTTTAACAGACCAACGTTAGGTTAATGAGGTTCTGCAACCAGTGGTTCTACCTTCTCTGAACACACACTCCGGTGCTCTATTCCAACAGGATCACGCTCATCCACACACTGCTGCCGTCTCAAGATCTCATCTTGAAGACACAGATACTACGCCATGGTCAGTCTCATCTCCAGACCTGTCCCTGATTGAAAATGTGTGGACGCTATTGGACGCTCTATCAACATTCCACCCCTACCACACCATCTGCAGAACTGAGTGAGAACATTCACATTCATGAACATTCCAAAAACTTTATGAACGTGAGACAAAGCTTCCTCCAGTCTGGAGAGTGAAAGACTACAATGCACACTGACTGCGGATTACACACACACACAGGTGTGTGCATGTGTGTGTTCATGTAACTTGTATACACCACTCCCCCTTCTGGTTGGTGTGTGTATGAACCTTACGTCATGCCTGGAGTCCGGTATCAGAGTTTCACTGACTCTACATAACTCACTTAACAATACCCTGCTCTGTGTGTGTGTGTGTGTGTGTGTGTGTGTGTGTGTGTGTGTGTGTGTGTGTGTGTGTGTGTGTGTTTTCAATGCAGAAAACTGAAAACAGCCTGAGAGATTAAATCAATATCCAATAAACACACTCAAACACCCCATAAAGTATAACTGAAAAGGACGTAGACAATCCGTTTGACATGTAGGGACAGGTATGTGGTGCAGGGACAGGTTATAGGACAGGCGTAGGGACAGATCAGATTGCACTATAGGGAGGGGAGAGAGAAATCAGTGGTATAGGGACAGAGTAGGTCAGTGTGCAGGGACAGATATGGAGACAGGTCTGCACAGGGACAAGTATGGGGACAGATCCTTTAGTGGTATGAGAACAGATATATGTCCTATAGCTGTATGGTGACAGATTAGTGGGAAAAGGACAGGTAGAAGGACAGGACAAATATAGAGGGACAAATATGGGGAAAGATCAATTAGTGGTATGGGGACAGGTCATAGAGCTGTATGGTGACAGATTAGTTAGTGAGACTGGGACAGGTATAAGGACATACCAGCACAACACACCAGCCTCATAATACGAGAACTTCAGTGATACACGAGTCGTTATATCTGATTCCACACGGTGGATTTCAGAGCGATGAAGTTTGACACCCCTTTCACTCCCCGTAGAGAAGACCACGATGTTCTAAAGAGCGTGGGGGTCTACACACAGCTGAGGAGAGACACCACAAACCAAGATATTTGGCAGGAAAAAATATACGACAGGAATAAATTAGACCAGCAGTTTGCTGCCAGACGGTTCCTCATGCTGGAGGAACCTTTGCCATAGAAACATCACCACATAGGAAAAAACAGACTATAAAAAAACAACACTTTCTACTGCACTCCTGAAACACACACACACACACACACACACACACACACACACACACACACACACAAAATCACCTGGTCCTTCACTCGCCCTCCAACCTCTCACCTCCCTCAACAGATTTAACACCTCCCACCTGCAAACCCTGCAACCCCTCACTGCTCTCAGCACTCCGCCTGCTCTACAAAACACTCCGGCACAAAGCCTGGACCTGACCGAGCCCCAGCACTGCATTAACGCACTCCTCCACCCAGAACCTGCCACGTTTTCAACACAGTACTTTAACACGTCCTTGAGAGCCCAAACGCAAACCCGCCCCACATCTACTCTGGTCCTGTCGCCGTTCCAGACACCGACCAATAACAGGCCTTAACCCCCTCAAACTGCAGGTAATGCAAACAAAACCTGAGTCTTATTTATAGGAGAAACATATATTTATAATAATACTAAATATCATAATGATCATATGATCATCAGCCCCGCCCCCTCTCTCTGATCAGTCAGAGTCTGTATGCAGGTTGATCATGTTCACGTGGACAGAGCGGTAAACGTTTTCCATGCCACCCCTCGTGGTCATATAGGGGTAAGTCTTGTAGTTTGTTATGATATGTCTGTAGGTGACTCTGATCCTGAGTTATAAAGCCTAGAAACCAGCATGTACACTGAGCACCAGCACGGCGACGTTATAAATGGGACTTAAACACCGGGGGCACATCCTGTACGGTGTAGACCTGCGACTGTCCAGTGCCATCAGTCTGACCCAATCTAAGGTAAACCTTCTGAAGAACACGGTGAAACAGCTTTAGCATGGCACCAGGGCTTCAGAACCTCCCATCGTTTCCTGTTTGTTTATTTGCATCATGTCCAGAGTGTAGAGGGCCGGTCTGTCCGGCCTCGTTACAAAATCCAGGCCGAAAAGGGAGGCGACGGAAAGGAGGCGCAGGTGGCTCTGCAGCTCCGATAAATCACCTGCATTTTCCTACAAAACACCAAACAATAATGTGCAAATGGGATTCCTACAGAGTGTGATAGCTTTATGATAAGAGCTGCGCACACACACACACACACACACACACACACACACACACACACACTCAGACAATTACACTCAAATCAGGCACGTGAGGGTATACACACATACACACAGAAATATACACACACACACATACATATGTACACACACAAATACACACACAAACACACACCCACACCGACCCACACACACACACACACACACACACACACACACACTCAGACAATTACACTCAAATGAGGCACGTGAGGGTATACACACATACACACATACACACATACATATGTACACACACAAATACACACACACACACACACTCAGACAATTACATTCAAATGAGGCACGTGAGGGTATACACACATACACACAGACATATACACACACCCACACAGACACACACATACATATGTACACACACAAATACACACACACACACACACACACACACACACACACATACACACCGAATATGCCATCAAAGGTGATAATTAAAATGTGCTAGAGCCCTTGTGTGTGTGTGTGTGTGTGTGTGTGTGTGTGGGTGTGGGTGTGTGTGTGTGTGTGTGTGTGTGTGTGTGTGTTTGGTAGTAGTAGAAGTATGTACCAAAAAAGGCAATTCAAAAGAACCAATTTTGGTTCCATAATACAGAACAGTGAAATATATACACTGATCAGCCATAACATTATAACCACCTCCCTGTTTCTCCTCCGTCCATCCTATCAGCTCCTCTGATCACACAGCAGCACTTTGTGGTTCTATAATTCAGACTGTAGTTCATCTGTTTCTTTGCAGACTCTATTCTCCTCCTTTCACCCTGATCTTCAATGATCAGGACCCCACAGGACCACCACAGAGCAGATATGATGTGGGTGGTGGGTCATTCTCAGCACTGCAGTCACACTGACATGGTGGTGGTGTGTTAGTGTGTGTTACTGGTACGAGTGGATCAGACGCAGCAGTGCTGCTGGAGTGTTTAAACCCCTCAGTGTCTCTGCTGGACCGAGAACAGTCCACCAACCAGAAACGTCCAGCCGACAGCGTCCTGTGGGCAGCGTCCTGTGAGCACTGATGAAGGACTAGAGGACGACCAACACAAACTGTGCAGAAACAGATGAGCTTCTGTCTCTGACTTTACATCTACAAGGTGGAGACACTCGGTAGGAGTCTCGTAGAGTGGACAGTGAGTGGACACAGAGTTTAAAAACTCCACACACAACACACACTAACACACCACCACCATGTCAGTGTGACTGCAGTGCTGAGAATGACCCACCACCCACACAATCGCTGCTCTGTGGTGGTCCTGTGGGGTCCTGGGCATATATACAGGTTTTAACTGGGAGACGGAGGATAAATGTTGACGCTGACAGAGAAAAAGCTCATACTATGAAGGTACTTTCACTTCACAGCAGCTTTGTTTTGCACTTCTGCTCTAAAGACTTCTCCGCCCACGTCTGCTGAGAGCCGTGGAGGCGGCAGACCAGGTCAGCCCCTTCTCTGTTTGAAAACACCTCAATCCATTAAGAGCTTGATAATGAAGTGGTGATGTCTGAACAGCAGGTGTGAGTCAGGTGTGCTGGAGCTGGGGAATCACTCCAGTGTGAAGAGTGCTTTGAGGATTTAGACCCAGGGATCCGAAATGTTCTGCTGCTATTTAACGTATTTTTAAAATTACAATAAAAAACGAAGGTCATTCGAGGCTCAGCTGGACTCCAAACACTGGCAAACTGGAACCAGAGCTCGGCCCAAAGGGGTTGAGGAGAACAGCTGAGAAACGGCGACTAACAAACTGATAAACGGGGAACGCTGTAATGAAGAGCCTGGAGAGGGGGGGTGGAGCCAGGAACCGGACAAGTGAATAATTTTAGGATGAAAGGGTCAGTTTACTGGGGTAAACTGGACAAGTGAAAGGAGGTTCTAGAACCCTGGTGGGCTCTGCTAGCCTGGATACAAGATGAGACACGGTTGAGCATGGAGGCGCACAGGTTCCGTGTGGCATCCTCCGGCACATTTACCCACAGATGTTGCAGCTGAGCCTGGAGATCCTGCATCTCGTAGGTTGTCGAAAGCTGGCGTCCAGCTGCTCCCATTGCGATAAATTTGCCAGGTCAAGGAAACATTGCAGGCTGCTGGAGATATTCCTGGGAAACTCTTGCTGTTTGTGGGAGCATAATCCTGCTGAACGATGCCAGTTGGAAGCTCTACCATGAGGGGCAACACGTATCTGCAGGAGTTCTTGCACATGTCGCTGACTTGTTAGTGTCCCCGGCATCAGTACAATGCTAAGGATGACCGTCCTAATCAACGGCCCCCCAGTTCATCCCACCAGCAGTGTGTTGCTCCACAGCACAGGCAAGACTGAAGCACTCAGCATGAGGCCTCCATACTCGGACCCGACCAGCGGTGGATCCCAAACCAAACCTGAATTTGTCGCTGGTTCTTGGCCCTGTTACCCATGTGTACATGGGTCACACTGGTCTAAATGGTGGGCAATTTGTCCTGCTTCTCTCCGTCCAGTGATGCACTCCTCTCAAAGTCTGTCAACGGGGATGAACTTCCTCGAGTGTTGTAGAAGCAGGTCTAGCAGTCAACCGTCTCTCACCAAGACGTTCACTACCCAAAAGTAGCCTCTGAGAGCCTTTTTTATAGAAGCACTTTCCTCCCACTTTTGCCAAAACCTGGTATCTAATCAGAACAACCCGGTACTCATTTACATATCGGCCTGAGACGGAACCGAATTCTGATCAAACAGAACAACATTTAATGATTAAAGCCCTTTTGGGCACCATATGAGGACGAGCTTCTGTAAACACTGTGTGGAACAAGAAGGTTTGAACTCACTCTTCGGTGATGATGTAGCCGAAGTACTCATCGTGCAGTGGGCTCGCATATGCTGCCGCATCCATCCTGAACTTCTCCTTCACGCTCGCTCCTTTCTTCTCCAGCTGTGCTTCTGACACCAGAGTCTTCTTTGGTGGTTTCTCTTTGAAGGAGCCTTCAACACCATGGAGCCACTGGTCCACCTCTATGTCCCCCAAACGGTCTAGATCCAGAGTGTCTGGCTCCATCTTCTTCTTCATCAGGTCCAGCTTTGTCTGGGTGGTCCGGCTCTGGACATTCTCCAGTCCAGCAGGTTTCAGACCTCCTGATCCATGGATGTTTGTAAAGGCCAAAAATGGTTCTTCAGCCTGAGAATCAGCAGGGCCTGAGTTCCGGTCCAGATATTCCAGCAGCTCATGGATAAAACCTTTGTCCTGCAAAGAGGAAATAAAAAAGTGGCCAGTGAGCAGAAGGTGGGTGTTTCTGATAAAGTGGCCAGTGAGCAGAAGGTGGGTGTTTCTGATAAAGTGGCCAGTGACCCGAAGGTGGGTGTTTCTGATAAAGTGGCCAGTGAGAGGAAGCAGAAGGGGGGTGTTTCTAATAAAGTGGCCAGTGAGAGGAAGCAGAAGGGGGTGTTTCTAATAAAGTGGCCAGTGAGAGGAAGCAGAAGGGGGTGTTTCTAATAAAGTGGCCAGTGAGAGGAAGCAGAAAGGGGGTGTTTCTAATAAAGTGGCCAGTGAGAGGAAGCAGAAAGGGGGTGTTTCTAATAAAGTGGCCAGTGAGAGGAAGTAGAAGGGGGTGTTTCTAATAAAGTGGCCAGTGAGTATCTACTTGCTACTGTAATAAGTTCACAAAAGTTGGGAAGTTTGTTGCCAAGATAAATTTGCCATCACTGCCCAGCGGTCTTCATCCATCACAGGGTTTAATGTGAAAGTGGTTTTAGAGAGAAGGTTCTGTAATGGTTCTCAGCTTCTCGCCGTGCTTCTACAGCACTAATCGCTTTCATTGTGAAAGAAAAGCCACATTAAATGTGTGTTCAGTGCAGACAGCGGACGTTTCAGAGCTTTGAGAAGAAGCTTTACCTTGTCTCCTGACTGTGGGCTTCTTTCTTCTGCGTGTCCACCTGTAAACAACAACCACAGAGAATAATAACAATAAACACGGTTCTGCTGCAGCAGAAGGTTTCAGAGCAGCTTGGTTTTGGGTTGATTCAGAAGTACTGAAGATACGGCTGAACCCACTATCAACCTAACACTTGAGCAACCACCCGAGTCACCATAGAAACCACCCAACAGCCATTTATCAACATCATAGCAACCAACTTGGATACCACAAGATCTACCTGTGTTTCCTCTAGTCAATACACAACTACACATATATCTCAGTTCCTCCTCACCTTGCTCCCTCTTCTTCTCCTCCTCTTCATCATATGCAACCTCCCGACCTTTGACACCTTCAGCGCTGTCCACCACCTGTAGGGCCTGAGCAATGACCTCTGAGAGCTGGTCCAGGTCACCTGGGGCCAACGTGTCCACGTTTACGCTCTGCTGCCCGAGCTGATTGACCACCCCCTGGATGAACTTCTCTGAAAAAAAAGAACATGATGAACTAGTGTTACATTACCACCATCAATCCCATTTACACGTAACTGATCTGACCTCTGGACAGCTGCTCCAACTGGTTTTATCCTGGCTAACAGATATGACAGTGTCTCATACAGGACCCATCTAACCATGTAAATACAGCCATTGAAATTGTAATTAACCGTAGTTTGATGTAATTATTCTCAGAGTAATTAGAAAAGTATTTACAGGAGAGTATTATTATTTTCAGGAGGTCCTAGACTTCATTTGAGATGTAAAAATGAATAGAATACAATAATTCTATGAATGGAATCATGTTTTGATCAAAAATTTAGAGCAAAGAAGCAGCACAGTGGGTCAGTCTTGATGTGTAGTGTGTTACGATATGTGCTGATCCTGAGTTACGAATCCCAGAAATCAGCCTGTACCTGCTCGCCAAAGTTCAGGCCTTGGGTTCTGAGAGTCAAACCTCTGCCGGTCAGTAACGATTGATTATTGAATCAGGTTCAGAACTGCTACCATCAAAGCCAAAGATGAGATCTTACCATCTACGGAGCTGAGGGAGTCCTTAGGAGCAGGCCGGTTAACTCCAGTCCTGAGGAGCAGTTTGTCTATCCTGGGGCGGGGAGGCTGTCTGGAGGCTCCTGGAAGCTTTTCTTCTTTAGGGGCCGGTGTGTGCTGAAGACTGACATACTGAAACCGTCCCTGACTCGGACCTGAGAGGTCTGCCGTAGACCCAGACAGGATCTGCTGAAGCTCCGAGAGGTGACCAGTTTGGTCTGGTTCCAGTCTGGATAGCAGGGCTGCACCATGTAAACAAAATACAGCACAGTCATATTGCTACACTGTAACGAATCCACCTTAAATAAACGTGACAATAACGTAAAGGACAGATGGTCGTAGTGGACAAAAGTACTGGAGAACCTGCTCAGTCACTGTCTCTTCTGAAATCAAGGGGGTTAAAAAGGGTTTATCCTGCTTTTTTGTTGGAGTAACGGTCTCTACTGTCCAGGGGAGACTGTCAGCTAGATTCTGGAACATTGCTGTGAGGATTTGATTGCATTCTAATTGGCTATTTACACCTATAAACAACAAATGATGTACCGGACAGTGATGTCGGTCCAGGTGATCTCTGTTTAGAGTCTGGCCGAGACAGAAGAGGCAGGGAGGGTCCTGGAGGCGGCTTCTCTTTTGGATGTTTGGATGAATCCGCCACACCTGCCGTGACCTTTCCTTTATGCTGGACAACAAGAAAAGACAGACCGAGTCTATAAACCGTATTACAAACCCTGACCGTCTTTATGCGGTCCAGCAGAGTCAGTACAGAGAAGGACCAAGAAGATGCTTCTCATGAAGTGGCCAGTGAGGGGAAGAGGAGGGTGTTTCTGATAATGTGGCCAGTGAGGGGAAGAGCAGGGGGACGATGTGAAGAAGATCATGGTTGAAGGACTGAAGCTGTTGGACTGCAGTCTTTCATCAGTCTGTGTTCGGGGCCCCGGCTGTGGGGGAGTCGATCGCTGATATAAAGTGCTTCTCCCCAGTCCTGCAGAACTCAGACACTGGAACAGCAGGGTGGACGAGCGCGCACACACACACACACACACACACACACACACAGACACAGCCTCCAAAAGCACCATGGGGTACTGTTGTTCATTAGTGCTGTGAACTTTTCAACTCGTTCCCTCTTTCTGCTCTTAGACAGCTGTTCTGAAGCCTTTCTGAAGCTGCTGTGATTTTACCCCTCAGAGCATGAGAACCTCAACACGTTCTCCAGCGTTCCATTAGGGGTGGGGAATGTGGCAAAATTATTATTCCTATTGTTATTATTACTTTACCGCTTCAGTAAGTGTGTGAGCCAGAGGGGGCGCCACCTACTCTGCTCTTCCTCTCACTGGCCACTTTATTAGAAACACCCCGTTCTTCCCAGCACTCGTTGGTTTATGTGGATTGAGCATCGTCACTGCTTGTCCCTCACCTTCACCTGCAAGCTGTGTTTGGATGAAGTAACATCAGGAGGCAGGAAGCCAAGTTCTTGAAGGTAGCTCTCCAGCGTCCTGCCAAGGTGGGCTTCGTCTCCCTGTAGCTTTCTGATGCCAGTGTCAGCGGTCTGAGCCCTGTTTGACGCACCGTTTCACAGTTTGACAGGGTAAACACGGCGTACAGCACTAAATTCACTGTGAACTATCAGGAGATACTGTACAGCAAATGGCACAGGGACAAAAGTATTGGGACACCTGCTCATTCACTCTTTCTTCTGAAACCAAGGGTATTAAAAAGGGTTGATCCTGCGTTTCTTGGAGTAACTGTCTCCAATGTCAGATAAGACATTCCTGCTGTGAGGATTTGATTGCATTCATTGACAGTGGTACTGAGGTCAGGATGTGTGATGATCACCACCCCACCTCATCCCCAACTCCCCAAGTCCTCCCAGTTCACTCAGGTTCACCGCTCCACAGGTATTAGACATGGCGTCAATAGGTTTACATTTGTTTGTCTTATTCATTCATTGGGAGGGGTGTCCACAAACATTTGGACATATAATGCATGTGTCGGTTCGGTTCCTAACTTTGAGCATTGTCCACAGGGGGTACTAAGCTCCCCAGCCTTGGGCAGGAGATCGTCACTACCTGACCTCGCTGATGCTGTTTCCACATCTAGTATAAATTTCTCAGAAGAGCTTAATAAAAGCTTTATCAATATCCCTGATTTCAGACCAACAAGCAGGTGTCCACAAACTTTTGGACGGCGAAACTGTTACACAATGTCCAACTTCTGAGCACTCTTTGGTCAAGCTCTCGATATAAACCAGAGAAGAGCCCACCATTGCCTTCCCTATCTGCCTCATTCAGCAGCAGCTCACCTGAAGGTTGGAGAGGGGTTGCCGAGGCGCCGTAAAGGCAGCGCTAACAGCTCTCTGGAGATGACCTGCTGGGTGGTGTCATCCTGCCAGGTATAACCTGCCATCAAACAGATAGAAAGATGAAGCTGGACCAACACAGCCCACACTGAGAAGTGAGGAAAAGGAAGCTCATTACGAGAAATACCGGACAACATTCCTGAAATGTGGAGAAGGGTATGCGGTGCTCAGCTCAGGCCTTTGTACGCGAGAACTTGGGCTGCCTTTCAACATACCGTTACCTCAAGACTCGCAATACTTACGATTCCTATTCACTTCATTTCACGTCTCCCACATACCAGCATGATGACCAGCACGACCTGTGTGGATTCCTTTACCAAGAGACCCATGGTACGAGTGGAGCAGACGCAGCAGTGCTGCTGGAGTGTTCAAACACTGTGTCCACTCACTGTCCACTCTATTAGACACACCTACCGAGTGCCTCCACCTTGTTGATGTAAAGTCAGAGACAGAAGCTCATCTGTTTCTGCACAGTTTGTGTTGGTCGTCCTCTAGTCCTTCATCAGTGCCCACAGGACTCTGCCCACAGGACGCTGTCGGCTGGACATTTCTGGTTGGTGGACTGTTCTCGGTCCAGCAGTGACACTGAGGGGTTTAAACACTCCAGCAGCACTGCTGTGTCTGATCCACTCGTACCAGCGAAACACACTAACACACCACCACCATGTCAGTGTGACTGCTGTGCCGAGAATGACCCACCACCCACATCATAGCTGCTCTGTGGTGGTCCTGTGGGGTCCTGATCATTGAAGATCAGGGTGAAAGGAGGAGAATAAAGTCTGCAGAGAAACAGATGAACTACAGTCTGGAATTATAGAACCACAAAGTGCTGCTGTATGATCAGAGGAGCTGATAGGATGGACAGTGCTTTTTTTCCACTGTTGGTCAGTGTCTGTAGGGCAGTGGATTAAATGTATTTGTCCAACTTCCAACTGACCCCTTTCAAAGCCACACTTGGCTCTTCGCAGTATTGCACAATGTCTCGCCCTCATGGACTGATTCAGACGGTCAGCTGAAACTACCACACAGAAACTACTGCCTGGCCAGGTCTTCCAGAGCACTGCTGGAATGCCAAAACCAATTCCAGAGACGTCCAGGCAGGTGGCCTTTCACTACGTCCCAGCTGAGCTCCATCTCGACCACCCTCAAACACAAGAATCCGAAACATCTGAAAATTCCAACAGAGTTAAGAGACAAAAGGGGGAAACACAGGCATGCTCAGAACCTTTCTCCGTATGTCATCCTTCCCATCTCCTGCACGCCTGGAGGAATTCTGCAGAGAGTTTTTTCACCCAGCATTGGTGCCGTTATTCACGCCGGCTGCTCATGTCTGAGATGATTCTCGATGTTCAGATAGTTCTCAGAGGCCAGAGGCTGCTGATTGAGCTTGGTGTTAAGGAGAGATTGATGCATAGCAACAGCACTCAAGAGCATCTCCTAAGGCCGGCAGAGACGTGCCCTCATTAGCCCTCTATCAGCATGACACATCCACTGCTGCTAATCCGTTTACATGGCAACCTGGGGAAGGGCTTCGCATGCAGTGTCACATTTATCAGCAACCCGTCCAGAAAGCCCCAAAACGAGGACGCACTTGAAAATATGAGGCCTTGGGTGTGGAAAATGGCAGACTCACGATGCGTGACCAATGGTAGCGGGGACATTTGGACGCGAGAGACATACAAGAAAATATACACCATAAAATTTGCGCTCCCTGGCCACTTTATCAGAAACCCTTCACTTGGACTGTGATCAGATCATCTGCTGATGGACAGTCTGGATTTGGCCTTCATCAGGGCTCAGCTTCTGACCATGGGGCTGATCAACCTGCATACAGACTGTGACTGATCAGAGAGAGGGGGCGGGGCTGATCCTCAACCTGCATACAGACTCTGACTGATCAGAGAGAGGGGGCGGAGCTGATTCTCAACCTGCACACAGACTCTGACTGATCAGAGAGAGGGGGCGGGGCTGATGCTCAACCTGCATACAGACTCTGACTGATCAGAGAGAGGGGGCGGGGCTGATCCTCAACCTGCATACAGACTCTGACTGATCAGAGAGAGGGGGCGGGGCTGATACTCAACCTGCACACAGACTCTGACTGATCAGAGAGAGGGGGCGGGGTTAAAGCTCAACCTGCATACAGACGCTGACTGATCAGAGAGAGGGGGCGGGGCTGATGACATCACTGACTCAGATATATAGGTTATAGAGGAAAACGAGAAGGAAGAGGCTGTTTGCTCTTGTTCTTTGCTCAACTTTCAGAATAAAAGTCCTGAAAAGGGGAGAACACTGATACAGACATAAATGTTTATTAAATATAAACAAAAACACTCAAGTTCATACATCTCAACTGAGGACCGTTGACACATCTGTCTCAGCAGTGGGTGCAGCTCAAAGGAGCTGAATGCGTTCGTTAGAAGAACTTTTGGACGCACAGTGTACTGAGCCGAGCAGACGGAGCTAACGGGACGCAAATAAATCTTCAGTCCACTCACACACATACACCTTCCCCTCGTCCCCCTCTCCTCCCACCTCAGGGCTGTGTTTCACCCTCAATACATCTCCTGCAGAATGAACCTCCATTAATTAGCAGCAGCACCGGGCAGGAACAGACAGCGCTCTAAACTCAGCCAATCTGTTTCAGCTATGACACATTAATCAAACACAAGACGTCTGGGCCTTTGAATGCTCGCAGCCCCATTATCCCCGTCTGCGTCCCTACTGGCTTGGTCTCCAATGAGAGTCTCCTGCTTTAAAGGTTCTGTGTTTTGTCCCCTGGTCAGTTAACATCACAACCTGTCCACCAGCGAGACCAGGATGTACTCAGTGGACGCTTCTCTTCGTTCTAACCCCAGTTTTATATTTGTTTCATTTTCTGGTAACATTTATTCGCCCAAAAGCAAAATGAAATAATGAATAATATGTTCACTTTTTGAATATGATGTGGACACCACGTGGACATGATATGGACATTTTAAACACAATATGGACCCTATATGAACACAGTATGGTCACTATAAGAACACTTTATGGACACTATATGGACACTTTTACACCTGCAGGAGCTTTTATGACGTCCCTTTCTAAACCCAAATACATTAATATGCAGAAAGGTCTCCAATGTTCTGCTAATCAATAGCAGTTATTGATCAGCAGAACATTGGAGACCTTTCTGCACTATGCTCCTCAGAACTCCGAGACCCAGCTCTGTAGGTTTATGTGACTTCCTAGTGCAGTGGGCGGGGCTAAGCTGCTGTTTGATAAGGGTTACAATCCAATTTATTGACTGACTGACTGATTTGGCCTCAGGACTCTTGTCGTGAAATTTGAACTGTGGTTGTGAGGTCCTGAAGAACACGAGTCTCAGCAGTCACGACTGGTCTCCCGCAACAAGGGAATAATGTGGATGTATTATGCGGAATCGAGAATTCCCACTTGTGAGGAATACTGATCAAAGCCTGGAGCGGCACGTGGGCCGCCCTGAAAGCCGCTGAATCTAAAGTGCCCGATTCAGGTGAAGCCATCAAAAAGACGCCTCTGCGGTTACTGTCCAATCTAAGACGCTCCATAAACAGCATGAATTTATGATCAAAGATTTGTAAAATGCTCCCGAGTTTGCAAAACCGCATCCAGGTGCGGCAGCAGCTTGACCTGCCGTCGGAAGGCCACCGGCGACGCTTTCCATTATCAAAGCTCGAGCCAAAAGCTGGGCTAAATGCTCCACAGCTGCCACGAGGAGGTCCTGCACCCCGGCGCATTAATACCCCCCATCCCGATTCCAGCGGCATCATCCGGAGCCATTTCCCGTCCTACGTACTCCGCGCTGACCCGACCCCCCTGCAGCTGCACGTAAAGTGCCTCAAAATGTCCATCTAAACAAAACGCAGCTAGTTTTTCCACCAGTCCAACATCTGCGCAGCCTGGTCCTCCAGAGACAGCAACAGGGAGAGGGGGCTCCTGGGTAGATGAAGACCACGGCTGTCTTTTAACAGCGGCCGTGTGAAGCGTTTTGTTGCCGGGGAACAGATGTGGCGAGACGGATAAACAAATGATTCGATATTCATAAACGCTCCGCAGAGGAATCCACTAGCTGCGGCTGACATTCAGCACGGTGGAACGCCACTCCCAGGACGCCGCGCTTCTGAAAAGGAATTCTTCTGAAGCTGCGGATTCACGACACAACTTTGTCTCACGCTTTACGGCTGACATTTCACACCTTTAACTTGCTGCTGAGTGACACTGGAGACAGAAATGCTGTCAAACAGACAGACACGTCCTCGTCTGTAGTTGGCTTGTGTGGCCTTATTGGTCAAAAGTGACCACGTGCAAGTGTCACTCAGGAGCTGGTCACTTTTGATGGTGGACGGGGTCAGAACGGGCACACTGACCTGTAGTACACATGCACAGTTGACCCAGTCGCAAGAAACATTGCACATAAAGTGAACCTATCAGTGGTTCTAGACACTGCGTCGGAATGTCTTGATGAACGGACCAATAGAAATGCTCCATTAGGACTTGGAATAAAATCCTGTAACACTGACTGACATTGATAGTCAAGAAGGGTTTTCCTTCTTAACTGTGACGATATATAAATGGGAATGTCCTGCTTGACAACAAAGGTATATAATAACAATAATAATAATAACAACAATAATAATAATAATAACAATAATAATAGCAATAATAATAACAATAATAATAATAATAATAACAACAATAATAACAATAATAACAATAACAATAATAATAATAATAATAATAACAATAACAACAATAATAATAATAACAATAATAATAACAATAATAATAACAATAATAACAACAATAATAATAATAATAACAATAATAATAATAATAACAATAATAATAATAACAATAATAATAACAATAATAATGATGATAATAACAATAATAATAATAATAATAATAATTACTATTGTTATTATTGTTATATTGTTATTATTATTGCTGTTGTGTTTGTTGTTATTATTTTGTACAAAGGCATTTATTTATTACACATAGATACTATGTGTGTGTGTGTGTGTGTGTGTTTGTGTGTGTGTGTGTGTGTGTGTGTGTGTGTGTGTGTGTGTGTGTGTGTGTGTGTTTCCATATCTCTGATGTTCTGGAAGACTGAACTTCTACACACGTCAAATATATTTATTTCCAGTTGTTTTACTGTTTGCTGTGCTCTCCTTCCACACACACACACACCAAAATGCCACAGTGTGTGTGAGTGTGTGTGTGTGTGTGTGTGTGTGTGTGTGTGTGTGTGTGTGTGTGTGTGTGTGAGAAAGATAGAGCTGTAGATTGTTGAATGTCTAATATGTTTTCTAATATAATATCTTTTTTTTTTTTTTTTTTTTTTGGGGGGGGGGGGGTGCCCCCACATCCCCAACAACAGTTCAGAATTGGAGGAGTCTGGACCCCACGCAGAGTTACAATGACGGTCAGTAGAAGTGGTCAGTCAGGCTGAAACGATGAACTTCATGTTTATGGTCACTGCTCCCTCCACCCAAACTGTCAAACACACCCGTCAGAGCACATTACACCCACTCCAGCAGACTGCACCACAACACAGCGTCAGCTCTGTTACAGCCACCCAGGACCACCCGTCTGTGTGTGGACAGCAGTTCAGTTTGCTGGATACACTCACTGACAGAAAAGCACTCAGAGGCTACTTTTGGGTAGTGTACCTCTTGGTCAGACATCGTTGACTGCGAGACACGCCTCTACTCTACGATGCCCAGTGGACAGACTTTGAGACTGAGAGAACCAGTAACAAATCTAGGTATCAGATGATGGTGTGGTTTCAGGATGGAGGTCTCGTGGTGAGAGCTTCAATCCTGCCTCAAATACTACAGTTGCTCACCCCTAGTAGTGATATGAGGGACACTCACAGCTCAGCTATACGTGCAGGACATCCTGTGGACATACTCATCGCCTCTCGTGGCAAGGCTTCCAACTGGTATTCCTGGATTCCCAGGAATGTCTCCACCAGACTGCAACACTGGCCAAGTGACCATCTCACGTCTGGCATTAGGCATGATGCCAATAGGTTCATGTTCTCCAGAGAGTCCTATTCTATTGGCAATACTTCTCTACACAGACTAGACAAGCCGTGTGTGCACTTGCACATCTGTGTCAGCAATGGGTGCAATTTAAAGGAGCCGGATGTGTTCATTAGAAGGGGTGTCCACATAATTTTGGTCCTCATATAAATGTCCAACTTCAGGTGTCAACAGAAACTGAGACTGGTACCAAGTGTGTCCACACCACTGCTGTGCTGTCCCCGCTGTCCTGATCACACTCTCCTGAAGCGTGATGTCTCCCTGGTTGCTTACACCCCTCTCCTTCCTCTGTATGTGTGTGTGTGTGTGTGTGTGTGTGTGTGTGTGTGTGTGTGTGTGTGTGTGTGGAGGACAGATAGAGCTGCAGATTGTCGAATGTCATCGACTCGCTCTTCTCTTTATCTCACATCTCGAGTAGCTGAAGAAAACGCTGCGATTTGGGACGGTGTGAGATCGATGAAATCGACCGACCACAGAGACCGAGAACGTTCACTCATTGTCCTGCAAAACCATCTCTCACACTCACTCACACACACACACACACACACACACACACACACACACACAAACAGGAGAGCCGGACCTGCTATCCACACTCACACACATTACACTGTGGCCACAACGTATCAGTGCATTTGTGTGATCTGTGTGTGTGTGTGTGTGTGTGTGTGTGTGTGTGCTTTTTCAGGGCCAGTCCTAACTTCGTACAGGATATTAAAATTCCACATTTGTACTTATACACGGCATGGCCAAAAGTATTGGGACACCTGCTAAAGCGTTGATCCTGCTTTCGTTGGGGTAAGAGACTTTGGATCATCATCATCTTCATCCACCTCATCCCCGACAAAAGTACTGGATGGAGCTCCATCATTCCAGAGAACACAGCTCCACTGCTCCACAGCTGGGGGGCTTTCTACCCCTCTGGACCACGCTTGGTATTAGACATGGTGCCAATAAAGTCATGCTTGTTTATCTGCTCCAGAGTGTCCTGTTCTATTGGCAGTACTTCTCTACACAGACTAGATAAGCTGGGTGTGCATTTGCACGTCTGTGTCAGCAATGGGTGCAACGTAAATTCGCTGAATGTGTTCATTAGAAGGGGTGTCCACCAACCTTTGGACGGTGGGTAACGTTATGTTTTGTGGGACAGACTCCGGCCGGGGTATCATCGGGAATCAATCCTACAACCTCCCAGAGATCAGGTCAGCGCAAGAGCTCTGTGACCAGTTAGATTTTAGTCTGAAGGTCAATGGTTCCACTACAGTACGAACTGGGTGTGTTTAGGATTAAAATCCTTAATAATATTTACATTGATCCATATTAACGAGTCACATGTACAATTTGATTTGGAGTGTAAACAGGGACAGCAGACGTGTGGGGGTCCAGTGTCCCCCTATGTATGAATAATTGACCGCAGGAGGACGGTGGGGGAGGGACACCGGTTCAACTCGTCACTGGACACGCAGTTAATGACTCATTAATTAATGACATCCTCAATTAAGACGTTATAGAAATACGTTTATGCAACATTTCTCAGCTTGTAGGGTTTTTAGGACACACACATTTAGCCACCGACCAATCAGACATCTTTATTCCACTACAGGTCGGTGACTCATGAGGCCAACGTGGCATCTAGGTATATATATCTATGTTTAGAAGAGCATCGTGGTAGTTATGGGGGGTTGAGGAGCGTAAACCAACTAGACTCCATCGCAGTAAATACAAATCGCGCTTTGAGCGCCCCCTGATGGACAGATGTACACATGCGTTTGTGGACAAGCTGAGAGATACAGAAGCAGCATCTGCAGTGAAGCGTGTGGAGCGATACTGCAGGGTTTACTCTAATATGACTCGGGTCAGGCAGTGCTGCGCAGTTCTGGAGGGAGTTCTAGTGCGGTTCCACTGAGGTTCCATAGTGCAGCGGCGGCGTTCCGGCCCTGAGGGGGAATGACAGGGATGCCGTTCTCCGCGGTAGAGACAGTGGAGCGTCAGCCTGATTCTCAAGCTTCAATGTAACGTTAGATTTGTTATAAAATCTTGCACGTACACACGTATGGATGTACACACACACACACACACACACACACACACACACACACACTCTAAATTTGACACAGAAAGATGGACTGTCAATCAAAAGCCCAGATTTCAGACGCCATCTGTGCCCAAGAAAAAGGGAGAGAGAAGGCGAAGGAAGGCTGAGAGAAAAAAGGGAGTAATTGAACACGGCCTCTCTTCTCCTCCTCTCATCCTCCTGATCCCTCTCTCTTTATTCGGTTCAGGTAATTGGAGTTAGACGGCCATCTCCTCCATGCTCTAATATTCATTACCATGTTGGTAATTTACCCAAAGACGGCTGTGCGCCTTCCACGCTTTTCAGCTTTCATTTACGCCTGTTAGAGGATCAACCTCAGCAGAGGCTTCTGAAGCCAATTAGACCCACCGAGCCTCCAGCCAGAACCCCACCGACAAAGGCATGCTGCCCCCCAGAGGATCTGCCGGACCACTGCACACAGCACCATCCCAATCCTGCTTTGGACAGGTATGTTTTATTACGTACAAAGGGCTTCTCTGATGGTTTTAGGGTAAAAGCAGAGGACATAAGTATTGGGACACCTTCACATTCACCGCTTCTCATGAGCTGTCCAGAGAAGGCGTCCTACCAGGTTTTGGGACATTGCTGTGAGGATTTGATTGCGTGCCCTGACAAGAGCACCTGGTCAGGATGTTGGACGAACACCACCCCACCTCATCTCCAACTCATCCCAAATGTGCTGGATGGAGCTCCATCATTCCAGAGAACATGGCTGCACTGCTCCACAGCTCCACACAGATTCAGAAGCCACCCAGATCTCCAAGTTTCTCAAGTTCCCCTTCCTTGCTTTCACTTCGCACAGCTTGGTTTACACTTCGTACAAATATTTCAATGGCTCCTCTCTCAGATTGGTGGGAAACCTCTTGTAGAAGGTTCTATATTGTGTTAGAAATGTGTCCTGATGGAACCAGGAACGGTATATTATATTAGATATAAAGCTCGGACAGCTGGCAGAGTCAGTACTTGGTGACGCACCTTTTCATAGAAATCACAGCTTGAAAATATTTCTTTCAGTTTCTTTTTCAGTTTTTTTTCTGGAGGTCTGAAATATCACTGGGTTGTTTTGCTGCACAGCTTGTTTGAGGTCCATCCATAAATTCTCGATGATGTTTAGGTTTGGAGAATTCAAGACTTACCAACACACACACACACACACACACACACACACACACACACACACACACACACACAAACTTTACTGATAAACATTCATGAGATATTCATGATTTTATTAAACTGACATTTTTAATAGAAATTATTAGATTAGTTTAAATATGTTTATCTTTTGAATTTATTTTCATCTATTTTTCTGTTTTATTTTCATATTTATTTTCTATTCTGTCACTATTATTGTAATTAATGCTATTAATGTTTTAAGGTTTGATTGTTTGACTGTTTAAATGTTTATTATTGATATGTTTATGTTATGTTGTGAAGAACATTGGCCTCCATTTTTTTTCATTTATTATTATTATTATTGTGCTTTTCTATTTTTTGATTTTCAGAGAGTTGTTTTAGCTACAGTCTGAACTCATTATATCGATAGTTTAGCAGCACTACAAAATTTTCTATTTTATATATTTATTTATATTATATTATAGAATTGTTTTGCTTTTAAAATGTTTGCTATTTTCAAAACTAGGCGTCCTACTGCGTTACCAGAATTCTTGTCAACTACAGCCTGTGAAGCTGTCAGTCCTCAGTCCGGTTCTTCTCCTCTTTTCAGCTTCAGCCTTCCGACGGTGATATTTTGTGAAATCCATTTTCCCTCCACCTGCTCAGTATGGCCAGTATCACTGGCAGCATCACAACTCCAAACCTGGTAGACCCACCCAAAGGCATCACAGTTGGTATAGTTTTCTTTTCATGACATGCAGCTCCTTTTTCTTCCTCGGTGTCCCGTAGTGAACGAGTTCTATTCTGACTTCACTCACCGGGCTTCTCTGGGTTTTATACGGCACACTTCAAACTGCTGAATTTAGTGATGATGTCACACATGAGGTTTTCTTCTCACGACTCTTCCATGAAGATTAGTTTGGAGTAGAACGCCGCACCACCGTCTTCACTCAGCTGAACGCTCGTGTGGATTATTGGCTGTCATATGGGAGTGTGATGGCTGCTTTAAGAAGCCTATGTTTGCTGAGAGTTAGCACATGTTTGGAATTTTACAAATCTTGGAATTTCGTTGTCATTATTATAAACTGTGTGAGTGTCTGGGACGTTGGACACGTTAGGACACCCTCACATTTATTACTAATTAAAATGCCTAAAATTAGAATCAGGTGCAGCACATCAAAGCCCAGATCTTAATCCTACTGGCTGTGCAGCAAGAAATCCTTCAAACATCACACACCTGAAAGAATTCTGCATTAGAATTCATTAGAAATGCCAGACCCCCAGCATCGAGCGGTGGAGCAGTGGAGCTCCATTCAGTACTTTTGAGAGGAATGAT
>CM067524.1:1817273-1877273 GCA_034509495.1 Acestrorhynchus altus
GAGGGTTCATGGTTCTATGTAGAACCTTTTTCTATGTTAAGGAATAAAAATCATTTTCAAGTCTGTAGAATCCAATGTGTAGATGGCGCCTCCTGGTCCCATCACGCCATCCTGGTGGCCATCCACATGTAGGGCCAACTCAGAACCCAAGGACAAAATTTTCTGGTTCCCGTACGGGCCCTGCATGGACATGTTACTTAGGGGGACTCTTCTGCGTGCTGATAGTGACTCCCTGATTCCTGCAAATGAACCAGAAGGAGAGAATCCTACAGATGCCCCCCCACACACATTCAGATTGCACCCCCACTCTAGAACTCCCAAAATATGATATTCCAGAGTGGGATCTCTAGTTTGTAGAGAGTAGAGGAATGCATGGTTCTAATATTGTAATGAAGCTCTACACTTACTAGCCTTCACTGCAGAACCCTAAAAGAACCACATTTTGTACAGAGTGACCTGCAGAACTTCAGTGGACAGGAGGTTATTAAGTGCTGCTCATGTTCAGGACCTCAGCCCTCACTGTGATACTGCTGTTCTGCCACAAGAGGGAGATGAGTGAGTGACACTCAGCTCCAGCCTTTTCACACACGCAGGCAAGGAGATCTGCTTGGAGTTCTGCTTGAAGAACGTTCACCGTGAAGTGGACGTGGACGTCCAGGGTGTATATAAGTGACCGGGTGTCGTCACTCCTCTCCTCTACACAACAAAGGTGCAGAAAAGGGCTTCTTTCAGTGGTGCAATAGAACAGGCCCTTTGGTAACACACAGAACAGTGACTGTCACTCGATTTAAAGGTTCTACTGCGCTAGATCATACACTATGGACAGTCATATACACACAAACACACACACACACACACACACACACACACACACACATACACAAACATACACACACACACACATAGTTTAGTTTTAGTGCTAATTTTCCATGTATTTACAAATAGTATCATAAACATTCTGATGGAACAAATTTCCAGTCTGGACTCATTATCCGTGTCTCTCGGAATAACGTTCCTATTTATCTCCGTCGCAACAGTCGTCTTCCAGAAACATCCGAGCACACAGCTGCGGCGGCGGAGACACTGAACGAAGCTGACAGGCAGCGACGGGAAGCTTATCCCTGTCAACAGTGTTAGGAATTATCCTATCGTTAGTCTAATCCCATTTTCTTCCAAAAGAAAACATCAGCAGGCAGCCACCACTATCAGCCGTGTGCCATTCCGAACACTAAGCCCAGTCCCGCAAAACCACACCGAGTCTGGAGTCCTGCTGATCCACAAGCTGACACAACTACAGTAATCCTACACATGATGACTTACTACTGAGCGAGAGACCATAACTTACTACTGTCTCTCTCCTTCACACGCCGCCACCATTGCATCGGTGCTGAGCAGCCAACACTCTCCGAGGAAAGCGCCGGGTGCCCAGCTCCGACACGACGGATAACAGCCTGCCAGGATGGCAGGAGATGCGGAGAGAGCGGCATTGACCCACCAGAGGGCATCGCACTCTCTCAGACTCCGGCCACTGATGGCAAACAGCAGAATCCAGGGTTTGGACCAGCAGTCGTCAGATCATCAGACCACTGAACCACTCAGAGCCCCAGCGTCTGTTTACTGTGACTGATATCCGACACTCGTCTGAACAATCCACAATGCTGTGATCCACACTGATGACAGATGATACCAGTGCAAGCTTGACCAGCTTACTTCTTGACCAACTGACCAGACCAGCATTTCCAAGCTCTTTATTCAGCTTACACAGCATGTTCAAGTTCTTTGACCACAATGACCAGCATGACCAGGTGTTTTGACCAGAATGACCAGCACGACAAAGACTGTTGACCAGTATATCCAGCATAAGAATGAATAAAGCATCTGATCAGAATAACCAGCATGAATTAACAGTTTGTCCAGTATGAATAGAATGACTAAGCTATTTGACCAGCATGACCAAACAGCATGACTACACAACTGTAAATATGACCAAGTTATTTGACCACAATGATCAGCTTGACCATATTCTTTAACCAGAATGACCAGCATGAATTAAGAGTTTGACCAGAATTAATGTTATTTTAAAACACATTACTGTTGTGTTAAAAACACATATTGTGCTGGTCTACCAGTGAACCCAGCTGGCTCACGACCATAGGACCTGTTTTCACTTGTATGACCACCCTGACCATCAAAAACCAGCTTAGACCATCTGAAGACCATCTGGTTTCTAGCAGAACTCCATTCATACATTTGGGATGAGTTGCTCTTTTGGCTGAATGCAATCAGATCCTCACAGCAATGCTCCATAATGTAGTAGAAGGTCTTCTCTGGACAGTAGAGACAGTTCCTCCAACAACCTCTTTAATACCCTTGATTTCAGAAGGAACGGTAAGAGAGCAGGTGTCCAAATACTTTTGTCCATAGGTCTACATCGTGGATCAACATCGTGAATCTGTTACTAGCTCTGATTCCGATCTCGGTTTTGTCAAGGAGGAACCTTCTGGGAGGCTGGAAGCACATGTGAACCTCAGGACCGACTAGGCGCCTGAGAAACACCGCCGTGATCCGAAGCCTCGGTGGGAACGTCAGGCGGCTTTAACGGCAGGCGACGTTCTGCGGTGCGTTCGGCTCGGCGTGGAGCAGAAAATCAATCGGACAACACTGCGCCGCTCTGATGAAGACAGGACCGATTTGCACAGATCCTGCTCTGCAGCTCCCGACATCCACGAATTCAGTGGGTTCGCTGAATCTGAGCCTCACTCAGACTGGCACTCGTTCATGTTGGAAGCTAAAGCAACATGAAAGTACACGAGGAGCCAAGAGCGCTGAGCGGCGCGGCTGCTTCAGCTCGGCGTTTATTAATCTGACAGAAGATAAGGAGCGAGAGAGAGTCACTCCACACACTTATTTATCTGAACCGATCGAGTCCCGACCCGCACTCTGTTCAACGGCAAAATAACGACTTAATCATCTGCTCGCTTACAGCAAGTGTTTACTTCTGCAGGCCTACAGTTATTACAGTTGTTGTGCTTTCATTTGTAAACATGGTTACGTAATTATCCGAGCTGTCAAACGATTCCTAAGGCATATTATCCAGAACCTACTGAGTGTGGACACCAGCAGCCCAACGGGCATTTGAGGATTCACTGTCCTTCAAAGGTCTGGACCCCGTAGGTGGGTGGTGGGTGATTCTCAGCACTGCAGTCACACTGACATGGTGGTGGTGTGTTAGTGTGTGTTGCGCTGGTACGAGTGGATCCGACACAGCAGTGCTGCTGGAGTGTTTAAACACTGTGTCCACTTACCGTCCATTTGATTAGACACTCCTACCCAGTGTCTCCACCTTGTACAACAGCAGCACTGCTGCGTCTGATCCACTCATGCCAGCGAATTGCACACCGTGTCAGTGTGACTGCAGTGCCGAGAATGACCCACCGCCCACAAACAGCGTCTCTCTGGTGGTCCTGTGGGGTAAAACAGGCCTAAGAGCGAAACGAACCTCGGACGTTGGTCCAGACATGCAAGTATGAAAATGGTCCGACACCTGGTCAGTTTACCTTCCCTTACACTCAAACTACACCTTTCTTATTGAAGTATGGAATGCAGAGCATGTGATCACATGGACACTGCTGTGGACAGAAGAGCTCCACACTGTTCGAGTCTGAGGAGTCGCGAGTGACGCGAATGTTGGAACAGTTATTAGTGAACATGGACGTCTGTACCACTGAGAGGGTCTTAATTAGGGGCCTCTTAAACCCCCTCTCAAAGGAGCAGAGCAGGGAAAGGGCAGGGCCACCGTAGAGACCCCTACTCTACACTTCATCCATTTCATCAGAATTCTAGATGCGTCAGTCTCACGGTCGTATCCCACCGAGCTCTCATGAACGTGAGCGCCCAGCTTATTGTCTTAGATCAACAGTCCTGCAGCTGAACCTTCAGAAAGGAGTTCGATTCCACAGACCTATAGGGGCAAATCAAAGGACAGTTGAGTGGTTGAGGCCACGCCCTAATTACCATCTGTATCTCCATCCACTGTATTCGTACCCACTGGCTGTGTTATGTGTATTTACACTCTGTACAGTCTCTCCATTCACAGTTGGGATTCAGTTAAACTGCTGTAGGCTGAATGGGTGGGGCTAAACTGCTGTAGGCTGAATGGGTGGGACTAAACTGCTGTAGGCTGAATAGGTGGGGCTAAACTGCTGTAGGCTGAATAGGTGGGGCTATACTGCTGTAGGCTGAATGGGTGGGGCTAAACTGCTGTAGGCTGAAATAATAACAACAGGTCAGTGCTCTAACTCTCTGTCCTGCCAGAGACGGTTATTGTCCAAAACGACTCCATTCTTATTGAACTGTTTCACTGAGAGATCTTTCAGAAAGCTTTTCTAATGAAGTCTGAAGCTGTTAAATTAACTCAGATCTCAGGGGTCGTTCAGAGTTTCTTTGGTTCCAACTTTTCAAGGCAGAGATGAACTTCAGTAAGTCTTCAGTTCAGAGGCCGAATTCACAAAAGATTTCCAAAAAAAACACTTACGGAAATTTTTAACACTGTTTCCAAGTACAGTTTTTCCACTGCTTAGAATCTGGAGCGTCGGTCCACCACGGAAAAGTCATTGCTGCCACTGCTTCAAAATGAAACTGCAATAATGAAACTCTGCAGGGGGCGTTTCCTGACAAGAATTAGGGAAAAATAAACAGGGAGACAAGACAGAGAGGTAGAGAGAGGTTGTGTCCACAAATTTTAAACTAGGCTCTGAGTGGTTTAGGGGTCTAATGTACTAATGATCTGAGGATTGTAGGTTCAAATCCCAGATCAAACTGGAGTCTGAGACAGATTAAATTGGCCCTCACATCACACCCAGTCCAATACATCTGTCCATACATCTGTCCATACATCTATCCGTTCATCTGTCCATACATCTGTCCATACATCTGTCCATACATCTATCCGTTCATCTGTCCATACATCTGTCCGTACATCTATCCGTACATCTGTCCGTACATCTATCCATACATCTGTTCATAGATCTATCCGTACATCTATCTGTAGATCTGTCCATACATCTATCCGTACATCTGTCCATAGATCTATCTGTACATCTATCCGTACATCTGTCCATACATCTGTCCATACATCTGTCCGTACATCTGTCCAAAAACAAAAACAGTAAAGGATATTCATGTTGTTTTATATTTTATTTGGACCACTGATAAGTATTTTGAGCAAATTATTATGTTTTTCAATCCAAAAATCACAAATAACTCATCAACATTATTGCATTTTCAGCACAAAAACACTCTGGATGATCATTTTCCATTTAAATGATATGATGAAGTGTTTTATAAATACTTTTATAATGTTTTGGTGAATAAAAGTACGTCAGACAATGAAAACATCCCACAAAACTGGCCTTGATTTTGATTAAATCAATAAAAAATTCATCAGGCAACATTAAATTTCACAGAAACCATCAGGTCCTAAACATGTATCTTACAATATCATAATATATATCATATACAAAAATGTCCGTTTTATCGTGCAGCCCTAATGCATAGCTTAAAAAATACAGGCGAGTTATGACATGTTAATTATTATGTAATTACACGGAGTAAATTGCGAACCGCCTGAGCTGCTCTTAAATGCAAGCCTGACCAATCTGGCACTATGAGAAAATAAAGAGTAAGCATGTCTTCAGCTCTGCTTTTATGGAAAGGAGCTGAAGCTGCTGTCCACGGTGGTCAATGACACAGATACGGTCGATATGAGCAGATGAAGGTACAGCTCTGAAGCTCTTCCAGTCCATATATATAATGTGACGGCCGGTGTATCGGTTTATCAATACTACACTGTGAGATCCGGCCTGCAGTCCTTTACATTTCTCCTGCACAGCCACCTCACCTCACTCACTTCACTGAATCCAGAGCCACAGGACCTGACTTGTGCTTGTCGATCGGTGTGTGTGAGCAGCGAACTAATGTTGTCTTCATAAAGGTCAATGTTCAGGTGAGGGAGTGAATCTTTAATGATCCACGTCTGGAGAACCTTGTTTTGTCACAGCTGTCACCGAGACCTTCTGCAGTCTGACCACGAACCAGCAACCACAGAGAGAAAAAGCATGAGAATGAACCCAAATAAACATAAAGTCAGTATGAGCGTCTACCTGTAATTAACTCTATATAACATTAGAATAAACCCAAATAAACATAAAGTCAGCATCAGTGAGAGCGTCTACCTGTAATTAACTCTATATAACATTAGAATAAACACAAATAAACATAAAGTCAGTGTCAGTGAGTGTCTACCTGTAATTAACTCTATATAACATTAGAATAAACCCAAATAAACATAAAGTCAGCGTCAGTGAGAGCGTCTACCTGTAATTAACTCTATATAACATTAGAATAAACCCAAATAAACATAAAGTCAGTGAGAGCGTCTACCTGTAATTAACTCTATATAACATTAGAATAAACACAAATAAACATAAAGTCAGTGAGAGGGTCTACCTGTAATTAACTCTATATAACATTAGAATAAACCCAAATAAACATAAAGTCAGTGAGAGCGTCTACCTGTAATTAACTGTATATAACATTAGAATAAACCCAAATAAACATAAAGCCAGAATCAGTGAGAGCGTCTACCTGTAATTAACTCTATGTAACATTAGAATAAACCCAAATAAACATAAAGTGAGCGTCAGTGAGAGCGTCTACCTGTAATTAACTCTATGTAACATCAGAATAAACCCAAATAAACATAAAATCAGTGAGAGCGTCTACCTGTAATTAACTCTATATAACATTAGAATAAACCCAAATAAACATAGTCAGTGAGAGCGTCTACCTGTAATTAACTCTATATAACATTAGAATAAACACAAATAAACATAAAGTCAGTGAGAGCGTCTACCTGTAATTAACTGTATATAACATTAGAATAAACCCAAATAAACATAAAGCCAGAATCAGTGAGAGCGTCTACCTGTAATTAACTCTATATAACATTAGAATAAACCCAAATAAACATAAAGTCAGTGAGAGCGTCTACCTGTAATTAACTCTATATAACATTAGAATAAACACAAATAAACATAGTCAGTGAGAGCGTCTACCTGTAATTAACTCTATATGGCATAAAAGGTCAGTAATCAGTGAGGTTTTCTAAATCAGCCAATAGAAATGACTAACAAAGAAATAAATGACTTCCATTGATATTCAGACACACAATATAACAAAGCTGCTACAAAATAAGTTTTAAAACAATAAAAAATAATAATTTTAAGCACCTTTTCATGTGTTATTAAATCCCTAAAGCCTTATTTCACTACGCTGTGCGGTTGAGGTGATGACATTCCCATCACTTTACTCCCCCTCTCCACTCGGTTGTCCCAAAGCTATTGGCTTTGATTTCTAATCATGTGGAACGCTGTATAATTGGAAAGGAGACTTGTGTGAAGTGGGGGAGTGGATCTTTAGCAGGGTAGTTCATAAAGTCGGAAAAGCTTCAGATGAACTGAGGGAAAATAAAGTCTATATGAGCTGCTACTCCATTCATTCCACATCAGACCCAGTGTTTTCCAATAACTCACCACAGCATCTGAAGAAAGCTCCTGATCAATAACGAGGATCATCTTATTGTCCTTCTGATTGATTTAAACGAGAACTTAAACTGTGCTTTTTGCCTTTCAGGCTTCTGAGGTTTATTAATCGGTACCTCAACATTATTATTTATAGCTTTGTCTCTTTAAATCAAATCCCTGCCACATCCGAGTGTTTTAATTCCACTTACTTCACTGTAATTCACACAGTACGGTTTCTGTTCTTTAACGGTGTTAGATCGCGATACGGTACCGTACTTTCACTGTAGTACGGTTTCTGCTCTTTAACGGTGTTAGATCGCGATACGGTACCGTACTTTCACTGTAGTACGGTTTCTGCTCTTTAACGGTGTTAGATCGCGATACGGTACCGTACTTTCACTGTAGTACGGTTTCTGCTCTTTAACGGTGTTAGATCGCGATACGGTACCGTACTTTCACTGTAGTACGGTTTCTGCTCTTTAACGGCGTTAGATCGCGATACGGTACCGTACTTTCACTGTAGTACGGTTTCTGCTCTTTAACGGCGTTAGATCGTGATACGGTACCGTACTTTCACTGTAGTACGGTTTCTGCTCTTTAACGGCGTTAGATCGTGATACGGTACCTTTATTCATCGTAGATTGTGATAAAATACTTGCTCTGTACTATTTTTATTCTTGTCTGAGAGGTAAAATGATAGGACAGTAAAGTGGTATTTAGTACAGTAATCTGTTTGTAGGTGGGACTGTACGCTGTAATTATACCCTGCCAGAAACAGCTCTTAATAATAAGGGCAATTAAACGGGCAAGATATGCAGACAAATGAGACACAGAGTCACCACCTCTCCACGTTCACTTCGTTACTCCAGCGTCACATCCAGGGGACGGTTGTGGAACACAGAGGAAGCTCCACACAGAAATGAACCTTCCATTAGAGACGTAGAAAGAGTTTAATCACCTTCAGTGCTAAACGATTTGGGCAAATTGTGCTAGATAGTGCGAGTTTGATAGTGTCACATTAGACAGGTGTGGAGGGAACGTCACAAGTGAACAGATAAGTACAATGTCACTGCTTAACAATAATGCAAGACACAATGTTTTCATCCTTCCTTGGCATTTCTGGATCATTTACAGTCATGTGAGAAAATTGGACCTCCATTAAAAACGTACCTCCTTTTAAGAAACAGTTACAGACGATTACCATGTAACTACATCAGCTTTGCATAAACACTGAACTGATAGGACGTCCTCTGCACATTTCCTAAAACCATCTTCCACTCTGACCCTGAGTGGGAGAGGGATGTCTCACTCCTCCATGCAGATTTCTTTCAGCTGGGTGATGTTTGAGGGGTTTCTTGCATGTAGAGCCCATTTCAGTGCTCCTCAGTATGTCAGGAGGATTAAGATCTGGGCTTTGACTCTCCAGAACTCTCCATTTCTTTCCTTACAGATGTTTTTGGGATCACCGTCATTTGGCATAATCCACCTCCACTTCAGCTTCAGTCTTTGTACAGATGTTCTTCCGTTCTCCTCAAACCCCCTCTGAAACAATAAAGATCTCATAGGGGTTTCTATGATGGAGAGATCTCCACACCCTGCTGCAGCAGAGCAGCTCCAAACCATAACACTTCCACCACCATGTTTCACAGCTGCTATGAGCTTCTTCTGCTCAAATGCTGTGTTTGGTTTGTGTCAAACATGTCTTCTGTTACTATGTCCAAATAATTCAGCTCTGGATTCATCTGTCCAAAGCACATTGTTCCAGAAGTCCTGCTCTTTGTCGGGGCGCCTAGACCGTTTGGCGATGTTTCTCTCATTTTTCTACAAACTCAGAACATTTTGTCCTGAAATGTATGAAGGCAAACAACTCCAGGGATCCACAGTGGTACTCATCCACACACACACACACACACACACACACACACACACAGAGAAAAATCCATACCCATCTGACAGTGTTGATGAAGCCTGTTACTGTTTGGACTGGAGCTGTTTGTATCCACAGCCTCAGTCAATACCTGCACACACACACACACACACACACACACACACACACACACACACACACACACACACACACACACACACACAATTTCTCAGCAATGAAACACAGACAATGATACAAAAACACAATAGGTGGATATATACAATAATCAGCTATAACATTATGACCACCCCTTATTTCTCCTCTCTGTCCACTCTATCATCTCCTCTGATCACACAGGTGCTCTTTGTGGTTCTTAATTCCAGACTGTAGTTCATCTGTTTCTCTGCAGACTTTATTTCCTTTCTGACTCTCTGATCTTCAATGATCAGGACTCAGCAGGACTACCACAGAGTAGATATGATGTGGGTGGTGGGTTCAGCACCGCAGTCACACTGACATGGTGGTGGTGTGTTAGTGTGTGCTGCCGGTACGAAAGTGGATCAGACGCAGAGAGCTGCTGGAGTGTTTAAACCCCAGTGTCACTGCTGGACCGAGAAGAGTCCACTCAACCAGGAAACGCCCAGCTTCACGCTGCCCTGTGGGCACCGGCGAAGGACTAGGACGACTAACACAAACTGTGCAGAAACAGATGAGCTTCTGTCTCTGACTTTACATCTACAAGGCGGAGACACTCGTAGGAATATTCAGATGAGTGGACAGGAGTGGACACAGGGTTTAAACAGACTAGCAGCACAGCACACACTAACACACCACCCACCATGGGCCATCGGTGACTGCAGTGCCGAGCAACCACACAATACGAAGACTATACCCTGCCCCCAGTCCTCATCCATGCCCTGGTAACTTCCCAGACTGATTACTGCAACTCTCCTCTCTCTGGCATCGCAAACGAACTCCATCTGATCTGGAAACTGGCAGCCAGATTGTCAGCTGCATGAGCAGAAAGTGACCACATCTCCTGGGCCAGCTTACTGTAAGCTGCACTGGCTCCTCTCTAAAACAATGGATTGAATACAAAATACCACAAGCAGGGCCAGACTGGGATAGCTATCTGCCAACACAGACACAATCTCACAGCAACCGTCTGCATGAATAGGTGACCAGCATGGGTTTGCATACTAAAGGTAATGCAAATCTCACCATAATCTTTCCATTAATTACATGACTTACGAATGTTCTTAAATGATTTAAATGTTCATAAAGGAGTGACACTTTAATCGCACAAAAAAGGTTGGAGGCCCTTTAAAAATTCAGGACACGCCCACGTTTACAACTTAAAATGCCTAAAATTAGAAGCTGGTCCAGCACATCAGCCGCAAACGAGAAGACCATGGTTAGAGAGGTCTTTGGAGGAGCCCGTCTTATTAAACCTCAGACATTAGTTTGGTTTGCTCTTGATTGTGGAAGTGAAACATGCATGCTGTCCGTTTTGGAGCGCCTCAAACAGAATGAAATGAAGAGGTGTCCCCAATACTTTCTTTGTCCATTATAAGTGGAAGGATAAGTGATGAAGTGGGCTTGTTACGCTGGTCTGTGATTTCATTGTTGTTTTAGTCAGAGACCAATGGCGTCATTTGAAGTTGTGTCATTGATTGAAGCCTATTAGAGGCCTTTCTGCACTCTTCCCACTGCCCAGTTCCAGACATCACGGAACCGGAGTGGACTATCCTAGTGTGAGTGCTGAGTGCGACAATATTTACTGTATCAGCTGACGTGGTACACACGTCTCTAATGAAAGTTATTCGTTGTAATATAAACCTCTCTGGAAGATGGACGGATGTGGAAATTACCACCTTATCGCACACGTTCCGTCAGCGCTGCTCTGCTTTAAATTCATTATCTATTCAAAAGACAAAGCCAGCGTTCTTCATCCCTCTCCATACAGCACCGAGCGAGGGAAGAGTGGAGGGATGAGGAGAGAAAGGAGGGTTCAAACCCCTCTATGTCTCTGCAGATTATTTTCTCTCTCTCTTCCTTCCCTACTCTCTCTCTCTCTCTCTCCTCTCTCCCAGTCTCTCTCTCTCTCTCTCTCTTCTCTCTCTCTCAGTCTCTCTCTCTCTCTCGCCTTCTCTCTCTCTCGCTCTCTCGCCTCTCTCTTCTCTCGCCTTCATTCTCTTCTCCCCTCTCTCTCTCTCTTTCTCTCTCTCTCTCTCTCTCTCTCTCTCTCTCTCTCTCTCTCTACTGCACCGCTTTAACTGGCTGGTGCTGCTGTTTCTCCTTCTCTGTATAAATCACCAGCAGTATGGGATGGCGCCCAGCAGAAACGCAGGAATCTTCACACAGCCACACCACACAGACACACACACAGACACACACACACACACACAGCCAGACACACAGACACACACACACACACACATAGCGCCACACACAGACACACACACACACACACACACACACACACACACACAAAGAGACACACACACAGACACACAGACACACAGACACACACACATTATTAATGAACAGTTTGAAAGCCACTGAAGTGTGGTCAGTGTGAAACAGTCTGGTTTCTGTGACTGAACTACAGATTCATAATGAAACATGCAGCGACGCCCAACTGCAGACAGTCTATACTCCAGTCCTGTGATGGGGACTAAGAACGCTATGGACCGGGACTGGGGTCAGACTGAAGAGAGTGGTGAGGTGTAAGAATGATGAAGACAGAGGGAGGAGGGATGGTGGGACTTAAGAATAATAGGCTGAGAAATGCGAGGACAGAGAGTGAAGAAAACTGAAAAGATAAGGGACTGAGAGGATGAGGACAGAGAATAAAAAGGGACTGAGAGTGATAGTGGGACCAGAGGAGAAGGACAGAGAAATATAAGGGACTGAGATTGATGAGGAGCAAAGAGAACAAAAGGACTGAGTGGATAGGGACTGAGAGTGATGAGGACAAAGAAAAAGAGGGACTGAGAGTGATGAGATCTGAGACTGATGAAGACAGAGTTTTGAGATGTGAGAGTGATGGGGCTGAGAGTGATGAGATCTGAGAGTGATGAGGTCTGAGAGTGATGGGATCTGAGAGTGATGGGGCTGAGAGTGATGAGATCTGAGAGTGATGAGGTCTGAGAGTGATGAGGTCTGAGAGTGATGGGATCTGAGAGTGATAAGGCTGAGAGTGATGAGATCTGAGAGTGATGAGGTCTGAGAGTGATGAGATCTGAGAGTGATGGGGCTGAGAGTGATGAGATCTGAGACTGATGAAGACTGAGAGTAGAAGAGAGTGATGACATCTGAGAGTGATGAGGTCTGAGAGTGATGGGGCTGAGAGTGATGAGATCTGAGAGTGATGAAGACTGAGAGTGATGGGGTTGAGAGTGATGACATCTGAGAGTGATGAGGTCTGAGAGCGATGGGGCCGAGAGTGATGGGGCTGAGAGTGATGAGGTCTGAGAGTGATGGGGCTGAGAGTGATGAGATCTGAGAGTGATGAGATCTGAGAGTGATGAAGACTGGAGAGTGAGCGACATCTGAGAGCACAGATCTGAGAGTGATGGGGCTGAGAGGATGTGAGATCTGAGAGTGATGGCCTTTAACATGTTGAGATCAGAGTGATGGGAGTGGTTTTGCAGAAAGCTCTGACCAGACCACAAGGATCCCCTCCACTTCAACAATCAAGAGTAAACCAAATTAATGTCTGAAGTTTAAATAAGACGGGCTCCACTTATTCTAACCCATTTCAGGCAGGCTATGGGAGCAGTCTTCACCTTTTCTTAGAGTGATGTCCATCAAATGTCCATGTCCAAGGTGTTCGTGAACTTTCACACGACTGTATGACAGACAGACAGACACTCACTGCTCTTTCACCAAAGCAGCTCCAACAGGCTGTGCAGAAACGCCAAAACCAAAGGTCTGCATCGAGGCACCAAGTCAGGAACGGTAAGATAACTGACCCATAAACAACCTGAATGGAATCGATTTCCCTTGTGAAGATCCGTTTAGAGTCCCACACGGAGCCAGCGCCTTCCACCACAGAACCACAGTACAGTCAGACCCCGTCACCTTACTGCGGCGTCGCGGGTCTCAGGGGGGTTGAGACGCCGTCTCATGAAAAGGTCAGCTCTTTCTGGGTTAATACTATGTTCTGAGATGGAAATGAATGGCTAAAGAGAGCGAGTCCTCCGACATCTACTCACCATTAGTGCACACTCTATACGTGGCTCGTATAGATCATCTTCAAAGAGACAACCTGAAACACACACACACACACACACACACAGTCATTAGGGGGCAGAGAAATGGCAATAAAAACAATATGAGACAAAGCAGCAGATCCAATAAAGCGCAGTGATGTTTATGAGGAACCCACGCACTGCTGGCAGCTGTGTATCAATATGTCACCATCATAAATGCTCTATAAAGAGAAGGGTAGTTATACAATACATTAATGAGCCGAGAAGAACAAAAGAAGATCTCACACTGTATTACGCTTCATCGGAGCCTTTCTACGGAGTGGCTTTCATTAACATACGCAGCGTTTAATTACGCGCATTAAAACCCAAAGGCCCCCTAAAGTGTTTGAGCGTAGCTCAAAGTGCAGGCACTGATGGAGCTCCATCGCTCCAGAGAACACTGCCCACCGCGCAATGCTCACGGGACCAAACATTAGGCCGTGGACTGCTTTCAGTCCAGCAGTGACGCCAGAGGTTTCAGCATCACACATCTCCTCCACCATGCTCACAGGAGGGATGAGGGGTTGGTGTCAAAAAGGTGTTGTGCTGAAAAAGTTTGGAA
This sequence comes from Acestrorhynchus altus, assembly GCA_034509495.1. Classification (NCBI taxonomy): domain Eukaryota; kingdom Metazoa; phylum Chordata; class Actinopteri; order Characiformes; family Acestrorhynchidae; genus Acestrorhynchus; species Acestrorhynchus altus. The sequence continues at coordinate 1,831,542 of CM067524.1, forward strand.
TGTTGGGCGATGGACGGAAGATTTTGAGATCTCCTCAATCCCACCGCCACGCTTCCAGTGAAGAAGCGAAACAGGACTCTGAGGTGGACTCGCCTCTCACCTATAGCTACAAAGTCACTGAGGTGGTCTGCAAGCTCTCAGTGGTAGCCCGGCAAAAGGATCCACCTGAAGGATCCCAAGTCCCAGATGTTGGGGCAGTTTAAAGTGACACGCCTGCAGGTATCGCTGCGGGCGGACAGGGACAGTGCTCCTGGAGTGGCAGACCAGGGTGGGGGTTCTCTGTCGTGTTGTGACCAGAGAGTGGCTCCAATCCAGGGGATCACTTCAGAGAGTGAGAGTCTACGCCTGGATACTGCAGAGATGAATTCGGCCGTCAGTCGAACCCTGGATTCAGAAGGAACTATGTGGTTTTCGCCCCGGCCGAGGAACACTGGACCAGCTCTACACCCTCCAGATGCGTAATCGCCCTCCAACCGGCCACTACACCACAAGAGGTGGTTTTGCCCCAGATCGGTGGAGCTGTCCTGCCCCAAGAGGAGGAGTTTAAGTATCTTGGGGTCTTTGTTCACAAGTGGGGGTGAGAGGGAGCGTGAGAATGACAGGCGGATCGGTGCTGCCTCCGTAGTAATGCAGTCGGTGTATCGGTCTGTCGTGGTAAAGAAGGAGCGGAGCTTGGGCGTGAAGGCTAAGCTCAATTTACTGGTCAATCTACGTCTTACCCTCACCTGTGGCCGCGGAGCTGTGGGCATGACTGAAAGGACAAGACCGCGATACAATCGCCAAAATGAGTCCCGAGGGGTGGGCCGGTGGTCCTTTAGGAGATAGGGTGAGATCGGCGTCACATCGGAGGAGCTCGAGTAGAGCAACTGCTCCTCTACATCGAGAGCAACCAGTTGAGGTGGCTTGAGCACCTTTTTCAGATGCCCCCTGGACGTCTCCCTGGGGAGGTGTACCAGGCATGCCCCACTGGGAGAAGACCCAGGACACGCTGGAGGGACTATGTCTCTCGGCTGGCCTGGGAACGCTCAGGTCCTCTCCCGGGGAGCTGGGCTGAGGTGTCGGGGGAGAGGGAGGCCTGGGCATCCCTGCTTAGACCGCTGCCCCGCGACCCGGGCCCCAGATAAGACGAAGACGAAGTTTGGTCGTTTTGTATCATCGGTCCATGGAATGTTTTCCAGAATCACTGCAGAACGTCCAGGTGGTCTTTCTTGAACAGCAGTGTCTTCCGTTGTTTGGTAGTTGGAAATGTCATGTCCTCACAAAGCTAGAAAAGTAATCAGAAAGAGGAACATGCTACGCACACACACACACAAAAAAAAAAAAACACTGAGGGTGTTAGAGGAGGACACACTCACAGAGCAAATGGCCTGCCTCTGAGATAACACTGAGAGGGATGTCTTAGATGACAGGAGAAAAAGCTTTGAAGTACATCCAAGTTGAGTGTTTGTGTGTGTGTGTGTGTGTGTGTGTGTGTGTGTGTGTGTGTGTGTGTGTGTGTGTGTGTGTCTAGAGCACCTTTAATAGTTTTTAAGTAATAAACACTACAGAGTTTGACAGAACGTCCTCAAAGAGGAATAGAAATTATCATTCTCTCTCTCTCTCTCTCTCAATGTCTCTGCGTCTATCTCTCTTTTTCTCTCTCTCTCTCTTCTGCAGAGACCTGGGGCTCAGGCCGTGAGTGGGCTCGTTTGTCTGAGGGGAGGGGGTCTAGGAGGAACATTTAAAGGGGGTGTTCATGGTCGGTTCATGGCCACTTTATTAGAAACACTTACCATTAGAAATATTGGAGGCCAGATTTGAATAACAGGAGGATTAAAGCTGGATGAGATGGATGGAAGGGAGAGCTATTTATCATTGCAGAACGCCCAGACGCCCACCTCACGCAGGGCTGGAGAAAATGAAACAGCTGGAGTAGTTTGATGTCGCCAGTCGCTGAACTGATTCACTCCATCTGCAATTATCAAACTCGTGAGCTGAGTCATGAGTAGCCAGTGCTTGGCACCAACCGCGCTGGATTCACGGGGCTGAGATGTGTGTGTGCACAGAGCTGCTCGGGAAACCTCTAGAAACACTCGTGTTCCAAACGGAACAATCAAACGGAGAAGTCCACTTCACTTTGAAGGTCACCAACTAAATGAACGCTGTTTAACCCATCATGCAATAAATGTCAAACCCATCTAACATCATCTTTGTACCTCGCGCATGACACCGCCAGCAGGCTTACTAGCTGCGGCGGTCCCCAAAGTTGGTCCCTTTGGGGTCAAGGCTGCTCGCCACCAGCCGCCTCTGTCGCCACCGTTGGGAGGTCCCGCGTATCTCTCCGAGATATGAGACGTCCGCAAAGTCGTGCGCCACACACTCCAACCTTCTGACTAACGGACAACGAGGGTCAGTTTGTGACGTCCGCACACCTGGATCAGAACATCCCTAATGGCAATGCTTGTGGGGCTTCCAGGCCAGCATTGGTCAGTGCCTTCTTAACTGTGGTCTACGATGACAGACCACCAATCAATTCTGAGCCTCACTGTAATGTGTGAGGGTGATGAGCCAACAGAAGGGTAACAACCAATCAGAAAATGCTTATGAGGGTGACAGCCGTCAGTTGTGCAGGCTGTATAGCCACAAACCCTTCAGAGTGCTCATGCTGACCCCTGTCCAGCTGAAGTGGGTATTTCTTACGTCCAAACAGACCCTTGGCTTTCTTCCAGTGACAACACTTTTCACACTCGTAGATTTAGAGTCGCTGACAGGTCCAGATATTAAACCTGCTCGATTTTTCAGGGGCTTGAGCGGCATCGGTGATCACTCAGCGAGCTCTCAGGATGAGGTCAGGATGTTGGATGATCACTCCCACTCCTCCCCAAACCCCACTCATCCCAAAGTACTGGATGGAGCTCCATCATCTCCAGAGAACACAGTTGCATTGCTCCACAGCCCAATGCTGGGGCGCTTTATACCTCTGTGACCACCTAGAAATAGGTGTATGTTTATCTACCTATTCTATTCTCTACATGTTCTAGGTGTGCATTTGCACATCTGTGTCAGCAACAGGTGCAAAGTCTGACATACATTTATTCGCCAAATATCTGGATCAGTGATGGGCCACACCCTGCCCCTCTCTCTGACTGTCAGAGTCTGATGAAGCCTGAAAACAAAGATGTAACCTCAGGTTCAAAATTAAAGAGCTTGAATGCAAATTCATATAGTAGATAAAAGAACACTCTCTCTCTCTCTCTCTCTTTCATGGATAAGGTCAGGTTGTACACACTCCTCCTCGCAGGTCAGCTAAGATCGCTCACCTTCTAATTCACCCCAAACCCTCCAAACCTGTTTAACTACAGGAGATGTATGAGTGCACTAGCCAGATAAAATAACACACTGACCTCAATTTAGACACACACACACAAACACACACACACACACACACACACACAAACACACACACACACACTCTCTCTCTAATGTACCCAAATAACCTAGACCTTCTCGTGGGTTACCATGTGGGAATAAACTAAAGCCACATTAATCATGCTCAAATTACACACACACACACACACACACACACACACACACACACACACACACACACACGCACACACACACACACACAGTCGCTGGTTTATGAACACTGATCACCAGAGGATGACTTAGCAGCAGAGAATATTATAGGAATGTTCAGCAATGTTTTCAAAAAAGTTGCAGGAATGTTCTGAAATCGTATGATGTAATGATGTAAATCATATGATGTAACAGCGCTTTTGATCACAGCGCAGACAGACAGCGATCACGAATGTAAGAAACTTTTATCAACATTAAACGTGGCAGTAAATTATTGAAATACGCTTGAACAAATGAAAAAGTCCATATTTAATATGAATAAATAAGAATGAAACCAAAAAGGTTAAATAAAATTATCCCTGGAGCACTCACTTCTGGGCAGACTGAAGATTCCAGAAGAACCCGAACTGTACCGCTCTACAAACCAAACATTCCTAACTGGGAACCGGACTGTTGAACATCTCTGAATGCATTGTTGGGACAGTGTGAGAACAATGTGGATTTGAAGAAAACAGTAACGTGAAGTAATTTCTATTTAACTTCTTATCCTTCCAAAGCCACTTTGTGCGTCTGCGGTCTGCTGGTTGGAGAACGATCGCTACTGGAAGGTCACTATTCAATCCTGAACTGGTAGGACATGACTGATGCTCTTGTGGAAAGCACTGAACTCCCAGCTGCCTTGGCACTCATGAGGCTAGGCTGACACTGCCCGGGCACGGTGCTAGGTTTTCTGTCCACACCAGACAAAACCCTGACTCTGAAAGAGAAACGCACCCCGAAACTGTAGAGCGAGCGTACCAGCCTCGCCGGGGAAGTGACGGCATAAGAAACAGGCCACAAACGTGGCAGTAGGTGCAGCTAGAAACCTCTCCAAACATGAAGCACATTTTCATAACAGAGATCTTCTCACGCTGTTGTTTAAACAGCAGCTGTCCATAACGCAGTATTACAATTCACTGCAGGGCGAGATTGCAAAGTTAGTCCCAAACCTACAACACAGAGCACATTTCGGTGCCTGGTCCCCACCTCAGATCCACAGACCCATCATCATCAGCTTCCACAGCTGAGGCTGACCGACTGTGTACGGGCTCCCGTCTTCCTGCAGCACAATAACGCACAACTCGTGTGTCGTTCACGTGATTAGTTGCTATTGTTATTGATTATTTATCTGTTCATTGTACTGATGGGGAGCATCGAATTGATCGTGGATGTTATCAGTTTATATAAACTATATAAGCGAATATGTGGGATTATATGTATGTTGTCCCGCTCCAGTGCTCACTGGACTGGTTAACCACCTCCTCCCATGCAAGACACTGTCCTGTGCCGCAAGACATGGTTAAGTGACTCGTGAGTCCCACAGAGTCCCACGGGAACACGCTGTGTGTATGTGAGAGCCTGTGTAAGGGACTCTGGCACATGTACTAATGGGCAAGGCTGCACGAAAGGGTCGTGGAGGTAGGCAATGGACACAGAGACGATTCATTTGTGTTCTTGATTTAATGACTGCAATCGGCAAATATAAGATGGTTTATAAAACAAACCACCTTCTCCACCTCTAACAGAAGGGGAATCTGAAAGCCAGCTCAGCTCAAAAGCTCGTGTTCAAAATCACTACTGAAAATGATTCTTGGGGTAGCGCTGCCTCTGGGGCAGAAAGAAAGAAACTGGTTCAGAGAACGCACCAATTAAACTCTGCAGAAGGTGGAGCGTTAGAAACATCTGCTCCTCAGAGATTTATATGTGGATGTATTTCATGAAAGCTGTGCAAATCAGTCAGAAATGTTGTTTTTATATTAAGAAATCATTTTCATGGTGTTCTTCAGAAAACTGCCTGGAAAGAATTTCCTTGAATTGTTTAAGTTTCCACATATGGAGAGTGTATTATTATGGTGATTATGATGGTGTATTATGATAGTATATTGCAGTGTATTATGGTAGTATATTACAGATAGTGTATTATGGTAGTATATTATGGTAGTGTATTACGGTAGTGTATTATACTAGTATATTATGGTAGTATATTATGGTAGTGTATTACGGTAGTGTATTATGGTAGTGTATTATGGTAGTGTATTACGGTAGTGTGTTATAATAGTGTATTATGCAGTAGTGTACGAGTATATTATGATAGTATTGTAGAAGTGTATTACTAAAGGTTATGTTAGTGTATTATGGTATGTATTATAGGTATTATGGTATGTACACAGTAGTATTGGTGGTAGTATATTATGATAGTTTATTATGCTAGTATATTATGTTAGTGTATTATGTTAGTGTATTACGGTAGTGTATTATGATAGTGTATTATGATGGTGTACATGATGGTGGTGCATTAAGTGACAGAGATACGGTAGTGTATTATGGTAGTATAATATGATAGTGTAATGTATAGTGTACAGGTAGTGTATTACGGTAGTGTATTATGGTAGTGTATTGCAGTGTATTACGTGTAGTGTATTATAACAGTGTACAAGGTAGTGTATGTGTAGTATATTATGATATAGTATGTGGTAGTGTATTACGTAGTATTATGTTAGTGTATTACAGTGTATTATGGTAGTGTATTACGCAGTGTATTATGGTAGTATATTATGATAGTGTATTATGCTAGTATATTATGTTAGTGTATTACGGTAGTGTATTATGGTAGTGTATTACGGTAGTGTATGTAGTATATTATGATAGTGTATTATGCTAGTATATTATGTTAGTGTATTACGGTAGTGTATTACGGTAGTGTATTACGGTATAGGTGTATTACGGTAGTGTATTATGGAAGTGTATACTGGTAATGTATTACTGTAGCATATTATGGTAGTGATTCATGGTAGTGTATTGGCTATATAATATGTAGGTGTATATGTAGTATTATAGTATTACGGTAGTATATTATGGTAGTGTATTATGGTAGTGTATTACGGTAGTATATTATGATAGTGTATTATGGTAGTGTATTACGGTAGGTATTACGCTAGTGTATTATGGTAGAGTATTACAGTAGTATATTGTGATAGTGTATTATAGGTGTATTACGGTAGTATATTATGTAGGTGTATTATGGTAGTATTATGGTAGTGTACAGGCAGTGTATTGTAGTGTACATGTAGTACATGGTGTGTATTTGCAGTGTATTATGCTAGTATATTATGGTGGTGTATTACGGTAGTGTATTATGGTAGTATATTATGTTAGTGTCACAGTAGTGTATATTATGTTAGTGTACATGCAGTATATTATGGTATTATATTATGGTAGTATATTACAGTAGTGTATTATGGTAGTATATTATGGTAGTGTATTATGATAGTGTATTATGGTAGTGTATTATAGTATATTATGTTAGTGTATTATGTGTATTATGGTAGTATATTATGGTAGTGTATTATGATGGTGTTTTATGGTAGTGTATTATGGTAGTATATTATGTTAGTGTATTATGATGGTGTATTATGATAGTGTATTATGGTAGTATATTATGGTAGTGTATTATGGCAGTGTATTATGATGGTATTTATGGTAGTGCATTGTTGTAGTGTATTATAGTGTATTATGGTAGGTATTATGGTAGTGTTTTATGGTAGTATTATAGTAGTGTATTACAGTAGTATATTATGGTAGTGTATTATGGTAGTGTATTATAGTGTATTATGGTAGTGTATTATGGTAGTATATTATGGTAGTGTATTATGATGGTGTTTATAGTATATTGTGGTAGTATATTATGTAGAAGACAGATGGTAGTTTTGGTGGTAGTGTATTATGGTAGTGTATTATGGTTGTATATTATGGTAGTATGTTATGGTAGTGTATTATAGTGTTTTATGGTAGTATATTATGGTAGTATATTATGATAGTGTATTATGGTAGTGTATTATGGTAGTGTATTGGTGGTATATTATGGTAGTGTATTATGATGGTGTTTATGGTAGTGTATTATAGTAGTATTATGGTTGTATATTGCGGTAGTGTATTATGGTAGTGTATTATGGTAGTGTATTATGTTGTATAATATGCAGTACATGGTAGGTATTATAGTGTATTGCGGTAGTGTATGCTCTGAAATGCTGCTTTATAAGCTAACTGGCTGGTTCTTCAGGCAGTTTTCCAGAAACCTACACCATATAAAAGAATTTCTAAAGCGTTCATCCACATATAAAGCTCTGAGGAGCAGACACACGTTCTAAAGCTCTGCCTTCTGGTTATGTGAATTGGTTAATCTCTGAATTGTGCTCTGCCTCAGAGGCAGCGCTGCCTCCAGAACTGCTTTGAGAAGTAATTTTACACATGAGCAGGTCAAAGCCACGTCCCGTAAAAATAGACACATGGCATCAAGCAGAATGAAACACATAAACAGAGGAGGAAAACAACCACAAGAGCTAAATAAACCATAATCTGGAGTGAAATGGTCGCCCCAAAGCATATACGAAGGACCATACATAAGAAACCAGGAATTATGGTCTAAAAAGGTTCTTTCACCTATTTATAGGTTCTTATAGGTTCTTCACCTCCACAACTCCTGCTGAAATTGTTTGAAGTGACCCAAAACCAAAGAAGTTGAAAAACACCTTTGGGTAGCCAGGTGGTCTGGAGCTGAGAAAATGGAGGCCACCCTATATATATATATAAAGAGCATATATATATATACATATATATATATATATATATATATACATATATATATATATATATATATATATATATATTGTGGTGGTGGTCATTTTTAGGTGGACTCTCAGTAATCATCTCAATAGCATATCTGTAAAGCAGAAGCAGTGAAGCTCCAGTATCATCAGAACCCAGAAACTGCCTTGGAGACATGCTGTATGTCTAATGAGAAACCACTAACCCTATCAGTCTAATACAAACTATCTCAACATCTCAACAAGTTGCTCCTGCCCTGTCTGGATCCAACACTGAACAGGTTTGAGTATGGAGGCCTTGTGATGAGCTCTTCAGTCCTGCCTTTGCTGTGGAGCAACTCACTGCCCCAACTGCTGGTGATGATCTGAGAAGGATCACATATCCTAGTAGTGATATGAGGTACACTAAGAGCTCAGCAGTGTGTGCAGGACCTCTTTATGGACATGCGCCACCTCTCACAGCATTTCCATGCTAGATTTGTCACCAATCCAGCATTTATAGGAAAGCAGATGGAACGTCATTTGAAAGCAACCCATGTGTGCAGGATCTACAGGCCCAGCTGCAACATCTGTGGGGAAAATGTTCTACAGGATCCCATAAAGAACCTGTATTCCTCCATGCCTCCGCATCTCATCTTGTATCTGGGTTGGAGGAGCCCACCAGGCATCTAGAGCCTCCGTTCAGTTGTAGGAGTTTCTCCAATAAACTCTTCCTTTCACTCTAATTTTGTAATACATATATAGATCATCACTGCATCCAAACATAGAAAGCTTCCCTCCATTCCAGCAACTCCTTACTGGTGTGTTAGTTTTGGTCAGTGGGTGAATATACTGGTTACCTTTGGGATATGTGGTAGTGAAAGACAGTAATGTCCCAATGTCCCAATAAACTTCAGAAACGTTCAGTGTGTCCTCCCTGCACTGTGTGTTTGCTGCACCTGTGAAGCACATCTGCGTAGAGGCTCTCCTGCCTCCCTGCTCTCATCAATAATAGATTAAAGTGGATTCGTACTGGCCCGGTCTACTGGCTGAGCTTCATACCAGTCCTAGAATGCAGAAAGAGGCTAAGTACGGCTGCAGTCACTCATCGACAGAGTCTACAACATCGCTTATTGAAGAAACGAACAGATAAACATCTGTAGCTATGAGCGCCCCCTCATGCACAGTTTCGCATACCTGCCTTTGTGATGTTGAGGGAAATAGTAGCAGCATCTGCAGTGAGAAGCACGCTTCCAAAGTCCAGTGCAGACCCGGCTTTCTCCGCCCGGCGCGGAATGACAGACACTCTTCTCCCGCCGTAGTCATTTGAGTAGTCGGACCGGATTCTGAAGCAGCTTTGTGATAAGTTGCTACAGAATGCGGTAAAGTGCTGGGAGATATAACCGTTTGATCCCACAGTCATAATCGTCCTTCTCCACCATCACACCACCGCTGCACACCCTTCATCCAGACCCCATTCCCTCATGGTCACAGTGATAAAGGGGTGGTCTGGCATCCAGAATACAACTGGTCCACTTAGGAACTGTTCTGTTCCAAGATGGTCCAAAGGATCCATTCACAGAGGAGAAACATGGATGTGTGAAGAACCTGAAATCATTAATGGCAGGGATTAATTGATGATTAGAATTAGAAGAAAATCAGCAACGGGGATAGCTGAAATAATCGTGTGTGTGTGTGTGTGTGTGTGTGCAGAGAGAGAGAGGTGTACGTGAGAGAGAGAGAGAGAGAGAGAGAGAGAGAGAGAGAGAGAGAGAGAGAGAGAGAGAGAGACTAGGTGGGCAGTGTCATTACGCTGTTAGTTGTTGTTGCTGCTGTATCAGATCCAGAGAATAAACGAAGTTACTCTCTGACGGTGACTGAGTTGAAGACGACGCCTAAACCCCGCTATAAAGCCGATCTCACGATCTGCACATCCTCTGTTTCTTCCGACATAAACACGCCGCGGAACAGTACCGCGTTCTGGCCCAGGTTTGCAGGGTAGGTGGAAAGTGGCTGCAGTTAAACATCATAAAGCTGCAGGATCTCAGTGTTTAATTATTCATTCTGCTTTGTGTAAACAATCACTAACCTGCTTTTTCCTCCGAGGGCTAAAGCTTTACAGCAGCTCACATTCACCTCCAATAAATCCCATCAAACACTGGAGACGCCGCCAATACTAAGTTGTCTGTTAAATACAGGTGGATTGATCTGTGGGTCTCTGGGGGCTTGTGTTAGACAGATGATGATACTTTCAGTTTACTACTCGGTTCATCTGCAAACGCCATGACTGATAGCTTTGCTGAATTGAGCGGGGACTGCATTTTGTCCAATCCCATCAGAGCTAAAGCTGGATCAAGCCAAACCTGACATGAGAAAAAAAAACTCAGTCCAATCCTGACGAGAGACAAAACTTGACCAGCTTAAACCCACCTGAGATCACTCTGTCCAAAGATCTGATCAAAGCCAAAACCAGACCAGATCAAAACTGATATGTGAGAAAAGTCTATCCAATCCGACCAGACCAAACCTGACCTGAGACAAAAATCAGAGCCAAAACGAGACCACGCCACAGCTGCTGGGACCTGAGATGAAATTCCTGGTCCAATCCTCACTAACTGACCAGCTTCCAATCTGACCTGAGGATCACATTTCCCTTAGAATGATGAACCAACCAGCGCAAACCTTTGACTTTAAGTGCATCTGAACTGGACCAATCTAAAGAAATAGCTGTCCAATCAGGTCAGACTTGTTCCACCTCAACTGGCTCAGCAGACTTGTGTCCTCTCTGCTCTACACAGCAATTCCAACCTCAAAGCTTCAAACTGAGCCTGATGTAATTCTTCAGTAGCCTTAATAATCCTAATCCTATTAGTGGGATTATAAGTGTGTGTGAATGAGCAAAGCTCTGCAGATCTACTTCAGTTTTTAGTTTGACTTCAGGATCTAATGCTGGTCTAAAGATCTCAAGAATCTTATGCAAAGAAAAGAGTCTATGTTTTACATCTTCGTCCCTTTCTTCGGTTCTTGACAAGTGATGGACAGTAATAGACTTCGAGATCAACTACTGGAGTAATTCAAAGGTTGTGGGTTCAAGTCCCACCAGATTTGAAGCTGTGTGTCCATATACTAGTTCAGGGTGCTGTAAGGTAAATTTGACATCAAAGGTCCAATGATATTAATGCATACACGATAAAGAGCATTTGGACAAATACTGAGCCCTGCATCACCATGCCACGGCAAGATGGGTCTGAAGGATCTGCTCCAGAGAGTCCGATTCTATTGGCCTTCATTAGATGGCCAGGTAAAAGTCCCCCCAGCATCGGCCGGTCTGCTCCACAGACACTGCAGACAAGAATAGATGGAGCGACCTCTCAGCTGAACTACTGAATGATTCAGAGAGAGAGAGAGAGACAGACAGAGAACACACACACTCACACACTCCACAATGTGGAGAAGCTCTCTCAACAGAGGGGCACCTGGTCAACACACTGACCGATGATTTTTATATTGACGTGTTGATTCATTTGTTTATTTATTTATTTAGAGCCCAAGATGTCTCCCCACAAACATATCTCCAGAGATGTTCAAGTCTGGGCTCTGGCTGGGCCAATCAAGGACGTTCACACAGTTGTCCCATAGCCACTTCTTTGTTATCTTGGCTGTGTGCTTAGGGTCACTGTCCTGTTGGATGCTTCACTGTAGGAATGGTATTGGCTAGGTGATGAGCAGCGACTGGTGTCCTTCAGACATGATGGTTGGCTTTCAGTCCAAAAAGTTTTTTGTTTCTTATGGTCTGAGAGTCCTGATGGTTCAAACTTCTTCCATTTGCAGATGATGGAGGCCACTGTGCTCACTGGGACCTTCATGCAGCAGAAATGCCCGTCTTCTCCAGATCTAGCTCCATACAATCCTGTCCTGAGGTCTACACACAGCCCTCCTAGTCTCCATGTCCTGGTTTTTGTTCTGACATGCACTAAAGTCTTCTATGGGACTTTATATAACAGGTGTGTCTTTCCAAAATCATGTCCAATCAACTGAATTTACCACAGGTGCCCAATCACTGTAGAAACATCTGAAGGATGATCAATGAAAACAGGATGGACCTGAGCTCAATTTTCAGTATCACAGCAAAGGTTGTAACGTAAAGTAGCTGAACGCTTATACATTAGAAGCGGTGTCCACAAACTTCTGGACACAGTATAGTGTATGTACACACATGCTACATGTTCATCCAGCACCAGCAAGTTCTTCACACTTCACTAAGACGTACAGAATGAACTGATCCTAATCACATGGACAAACAGACACTCGGACGTTCTTCCCAGATCCAGATGCGATGTGTCTCAACGTTAATGCACGTGGGGAATTATACAGCTCCACCATCAGCGTCTTCATGGTGGAGAACACACACCAGCACCTGCTTTCCATTCAGCTCAGAGTCAATGGATCATAATTACACACAGGAGCAGATGTGAGCCTGAAAACCCTGACAATGGAAAAAAGGAAAGATATAAATAGAGACAAATCATATGAATGACGAGCAGACTCGTCCCACTGCCTGCCAGTCAGGGCACACGAATGAGTCCACAGAGAGACATGAATTCAAAGACAGGAGGGACACATACCCTACTGCTGAGACCCTCTAGAGGAGCTGGCCTCAGTCCCATTACAAACAAGCTCTGGAGCACTCTGAACCACCTGAGATTCCATACCAACCACCTGGAATTCCATAGGGGTCTGATCAGTAGTTATTGAGCTACTCATACAGAAGTGGTGTCTCTCAGGACGGCGTCTGGTTTAACGTGAACACGCCAGACGTCTCTGCATGGAGGTGTAGAGGTTCCTAATGGTGTCCTGTGATGATTCATCCCATGCTGCTTGAATGTTCTCACTCAGTTCTGCAGATGGTGTGGTAGGGGTGGAGTGTTGATAGAGCGTCCAATAGGTCCACATATTTCAATCAGGGACAGGTCTGGAGATGAGACCGATCACGGCGTAGTATCTGTGTCTTCAAGACGAGATCTTGAGACGGCAGCAGTGTGTGGACGAGCATTGTCCAGTTGGAATAGAGCACCGGATTGTGTGTTCAGAGAAGGTGGAACCACTGGATGCAGAACCTCATTAACGTGAACGTTGGTCAAAGGTGATCTGGCATTATACAAACTGCATCCACACCATCACACCAGACCTTCTGGACGTGTGATGCATAACAATAAATTGTTGATCTTGGCGCTGACCACGGTGTCTCCACACACAGGTTTGTTGGTCGCCTCCACCAATACAAAAGTGGGACCAGTCACTGAAGATGATGCACTGCCATGACACCAACATTGCAGTCAGTTGATCCTCCTGGGTGCACCTATTTTTTGCAATATATAAAGGGATGATAAGAGAAACATCACACGACGTGCCAGAGTAGAGAGAGAGAGAGAGAGAGAGAGAGAGAGAGAGAGAGAGAGAGAGACAGAGATGGATAGTTGGGTTATTAATTTCTCACTAACTCTTCACTTCGTCTCTGAGTGTATTTTTAGCGACACTTCCTGTTCATCTGGAGTGAGCGACTAACTCCCACGCTCACCTCTGAAACACACACACACACACACACACACACACACACACACACACACACACAGAGAAGCTAAGCAACAGATAACGGTGGTAAATGAATCTGTAGGAATAGCTTCTGTTTAGTGACAGCAGGAGCACAGAGGGGCTTATTAAAATCAAAATGTACATTACAGTTATTTAAATATAGATGTTGTGGATACGCCTGTGTAATCTTTACTGGCTTGTGTGTGAGATCAGTTCGATTCCCAGTCTGGGCTACCATACTGGGCAACACTTTAACAAAGAACTTGGGAAGACTCCTAACACTCACTCATCACTCTGTAATAAGAGCAACCTTGTAATTGTGGGAGAAGAGCATCAGGGATGCAACGCTTATGAATGTAAGGGCAGAGACATTATGTCATCAGTGTAACGTCCACTTTGAGACGTTGTAATGTCATCAGTGTGACAGAAGGAGAGCAGCAGGAGTGAAAGGGAAGGTTTACAAGACAGTAGTGAGACCTGCTATGATGTCTGGTTTCGAGGCTGTGGCTGAGCTGGAGGTGGTGGAGATGAAGATGCTGGGAGATTTTGCTGGAGGACGAGAATGGAGGGCAGATTAGAAATATGATTCAGAGGACAGGCAGTTTGAGATAAAGCCAGAGAGCTAGTTGAGATGGTTTGGACACAAGAGGAGAATAGTGGACATTTTGACAAAGAAATGTTGAAGAGGTAAGACTCAGGAGAAAGTTTATGGACGTAGCTGAAGGTGCATATGGAGATGGATGGTAATATAGAGGAGGCAGGGATAGGGCAAGATGGCAGATGATCGACTGTATGAATTCCCTTGCGGAGCAGCCTGGAAGAAGAAGATGGTGATTATGTAATGTCCACTTTGAGACATTGTACGTCATCATGTAACATTCAGTTAAGACATTGTAATGTCGACTGAAAATAACGCTCACTAAGACGCCAATGTCATCAGTAACGTCACTAAGACGCCAGAATGTCATCAGTGGTCGTCACTGTAAGACGCTGTAAATGTCATCAGTGGTAACGTCCACTAACACGTACGTCATCAGTAACGACGGAAGATATCGTATCGTCATCAGTGCAACGCTCACTTTAAGACGAATGTCATCAGTGTAACGCCACTTTAAGACGAAAGTCATCAGTGTAACGCTCACTTTAATACGAATAATGTGGTGTAACGCTCACTTTAAGACGCCAGGTCGTCATCAGTGCGTAATGTTCACTAAGATGTTGTAATGTCATCAGTGTAACGTTCACTTTAAGACATTGTAATGTCATCAGTGCAACGTTCTGCACATATGAAACAATGTTTACATCAATTTGTCGGACACATACTGAGGAGCAGCAGAACATTTTTTTCTTTTTTGCCTGTAAATTGAGCTTTGAACGTTGATGGAAGCGTTGCTGGGGAGTGCAATGAGAGTGCATTTAGACTCACCTGTGTGTAAGTCTCCCACAGATGGCTTGGCACCGGCCTGGGCCTGCCTCTCAGCCCATGACTAAACTCTTACACGCCCCAGCCAAAACTCAGCTAGTCTGCCACAGGGCCAAGCACACAGTGTCCCCCCACTCTCACACACACACACACACACAGGCACACACACACACACACACACACACACACACACACACACACACGCACACACACATACCATCTTTTTAACCACTGCAGCATAGTATATCTGTTGTTTATATCATGTTCAATTGAGTACGGACAGCTAATAAAAACAGAGCTCACAGCATAAAATATATGTCCAAAACGTTTATGGACACCTTTCTAATGAATACTGCACCCATTGCTGACAAGTATTATTGGTCTTGTCCTGCTTAATGACAGACGCGGCCAGGGCTATAAAGTCTCGCAGTGCTGAGCACTGAGTGTTTTCTGGAATGATGGAGCTCCACCCAGAATCCTGACCTCACTATGCTCTTGTTGCTGAATGCAATCAAATCGCACAGCAATGCTCCAGAATATAGTAGAAAGCCCTTCTGGACAGTAGAGACTGTTACTCCAGCAAAAGCAGGAGAAACTCCTTTTAGTCCTCTTGATTTCAGATTTCAGGTGTCCCAGTATTTTTGTCCATGCAGTGCATCAGTCGTAAAGGCGTCGTGATAAGAATTCAAAGGCATATCGAGGTTGGATCACGGCTGCTTTTGGTTAATGAACCCAGACAGACTCCAGAAACCGGCGTCAGGAGGGCAGGTTCGACACTAAGATCTCTCCGCTGCTGTCTGAAGTTTGCAGCAGAGAACGCTTGATAGAGCAGGATGCTGCTAGACCTGGATGGTGTTCAGATCAGGAACAGCAGAGACACCGAGTGCGGAGTCTAAATCACACTGCGCTGGAAACAACAGTCACTTCAGACAGACAGTGACGCCTGAAACTTCTGAAAACCATCATCTAAACAGAGGAGCATCAGCCTCTGAACACTGGAGCTGCTGCTTCAGACGGGACAGTACACCTCTCACACTGCTCCTGACTACTCACCTCAACTGCCCCCCCATACCCTCTAAACTGCCCCTCGTTACACCTGAACTGCTCCTGCTACACCCTCAACCAAGTTCATGTTCCACAAACTGCCCTCGCATCCACAAACTGCCCTCACCCATAAACTGCCCCCTCGTTACATCCACAAACTGCCCCAGTTACAATTCCATAACTGGGTTCCTCTGTTACACCCACAAACTGCCCCCGTTACATCCAAAAAGTGCCTCTACCCGACCTCCTAAAACTTACTTATTATGACCTCACTCCCTTAAACTGTCCCATTCCTAACTTACTCAAACTGGACCATTACTACCCCATCCCCAAACACCTCCTACAAAACTGTCCTGTATACAACTCCCACCCTGTGGACTGTCCCCAAGCAAATCCTCATCTCAAACTGTCCCCATTACCTCCCACCTCAGAGTCTCTGTTACTTTCCCACCAGACAGTTCCTTGTTACTTCCAATTCTCAGACAGTCTCCTGCTATTCCCACCTCAGAAAGTCCTCACATTTCCACCTCACAGTCCTCTGTTACGCTCCACCTCAGATGTTCTCATTACTTCACCTCAAACTGGGTCCTCAGTGATTCACCCTCAGACTGTCCTCTACAAATATCCACTCCTCAAACTGTCCCCTCACTGCTCTCCACCTCAAACTGTCCACACATTGTCCACCTGACGACCCCCTGCTGTTTCCACCCTCAGATTGTCCTGCAGACTGTCCCCATTACTTTCCACCCTCAAACTGTCCCCTATGACTCTCCACCCTCAAACTGTCCTCAACAAAATCCACCCTCAAACTGTCCTTTATTTCTTCCCACCTTCAAACTGTCCACATTACTTTCCACCTCAGATTGTCCTCGACTGTGCCCATTACTTCCTCCACTCTAGACTGCCTGTCCCCATTATTCTCCACCTTCAGACTGTCCTCCTATGACTCTCCTCTGCACCTCAACATCCCAAATAACCACCCTCAAACTGTCCCCATTACCTCCCACCTCAAACTGTCCTGCATTTCCACCCTCAAACAGTCCCCCATTACTCTGTTCTCAAACAGTCCTCATTTCCCACCTCAGACAGTCCCATTACTTCCACCCTGAAACTGTCCTCATACTTCCACCAAACTGTCCTGCTGCTCCCCACCCTCAAACTGTCCCTCAAGCACTTCACCTCAAACTGTCCCCATTGTTTCACCTCAGACAGTTTCCTTTAATCTCCACCTCAACTGTCCTCATTTCTTCCACCTTCAGACTGTCCCCATTACTCGCCACCATCAGACTGTCCTCCCTTTACTCTTCACACTCAGACTGTCCCCTGCTAGTCTCCACCTTCACACACTGTCCCCTGTTACTCACCTCAAAGTCTAGTATAACTTCTTTCACCCCAACCACTCTCTACTACCTGCCACCAATGCCCCCTTCTAATATCCTGCCTTCCCAACCCAACCCAGGTGTCTCATGATCAGACTGTCCTCTGATGGAGGAGGTGGTCTTAATGTTATGGCAGACTGGTGTGTGATTGATAATATAATCATGACGTCATAAAACCCACTGATCTGATCATAAAACATAAGAAACAGCTGAAAAGTGAAGCCCATACCCCGACACCCCCCTCCAAACCCAGACCCTCCTCACACACACACACACACACACACCTCCACGTGCTCCTCGTGCGGGTCTGATACAACGTGATTGCGTAATACACCGACCCCTGTCCCCCGGAAAAGGGGGGGGGGTGGCTCGGGGGTCCTGCGAGCGTAAACTCACCAAACCTCGGGCGCGTGACCGACGCGAGCGCGTGTCCGGCCAGCAGGATCGCGAGCAGCGCGGGTCCCATCCTGGAGGAGCAGGACAGCAGGACAGCAGGACCGGGGTGGATGCTGGTCTCTGGCGCGCGCAGGAGCAGCAGATTCAGCACCTCGGACAGCGCCCCGCCCCGCGCGCTGACGTCAAGGGGGCGCGCGCGCGCGTGCACGCGTATGTCTTTTCCTTCAACGCATGAAGACACTCAGCTTTCCCGCCTAACGGCCAGCAAGCTGAAGACGACCAGACCAAACGGACCATAGTCTTCAAAGAGGATCAGCACGACTGAGGTCGTTGTCTTGTTGCATGACCCACATTCTCTTGCACACTGAAGCACATCCATTCGCACCTGATTGTCTTCCAGTGATTGTTTGATTTGGTTTCTTTTCTGCTTTTAGGACTTCTGATGTTTGATCTTGGGACAAAAAAATGCAAAAATGTAGAAAATTAAGGGTTCCTTAACTTTCAAGGAACATATAAGCAACGTTGCTTACCCGACAAACTTCATCACACTGACTTTATGTGGTGGGTCAGATACTGCTGGGTTGAACCTGATTGGTTCCCGTCACATTGAGAACCCTATGGGCCAATCATCAGTAAGAAGAGCATTTCTACGTAGCTCTGTAAAAGGTACCCAAGTCTGTCGTGATTATCGTGATGTACCTTCATCCAGGAGTATAGCATGGTTTGAGATTATGCAAAAGAACTCCATGCCATTACTCTAACCACTTTGTGTTAGGTTCCAAGCCGGCAGCTTGATGCTCCCACCACGTTTCACAAATGCCACATATTGCCATATCATTATGGCCAAGCAACCAAATTTTCCTTCATCTGACCATAAAAGTGTCCTCCAGCTTTATTTTATTTAGCTACAGTAGAGCATTGCAGTGGCCTTATGTTATCACGACTAAACAGTCTGGCATAAAATCCATTTAGCCAATCTGTAGCACTGTTTTTTTCCCAGTATCAGTGAAACATCACCTGACAAAGTGAAAATAAAAAGTTGCAACAGGGCGGTCAGGGAACATAAACGCGTCGTATATTAACTCTGGATTACTCAACTGGAAGCCTTTAGAACGTAACGTCAGAAGAATACGGAATAAATTATGGGTGAAGACAAAGAAGTGCTGTTGTCCTTATTTGATCTGAAGGTTGAGAAGGTGGAATAATTCAGATTGCCCGAGGAGCTGCATCAATTCAGAACCATTAGCATATAAAAGCTGTGACCAGTTCAGCTGAGCAATTTCAGGGAGTTCTGGCTCCAAATAAAGGAGTCTGGAACGGTTTTCCGGGGAAAACATACCTCAAATATACCCGTCTAACCACACGCCACGGTTCATTTACACTAAAGCGGGACAATCGCTTTACACATGACTAGCTCAGTATAACCTGGTCCGTCATTACACCATCACTGGTTAAATACCAGACATTTATTCACGCAAATCATCTGATAAAAGCCTCCTAATGCCCTCAGACAGACTTCACGCCTGCTCAGGAAACAAGACAAGGCTCAAGGTTGGTTCTGTTGATGCAGGTGTGCATCAGATCAGTGTATGGAGGACTGGATCGCTTATTAGAACACATCCACCTTCAAAAACATTCAGTAATACAGACAGAACACTGGCACCACCTGCCCAGTGTCGCCACAAAAGCTCTGACCATTCAGGGACGTCTGAAGGTGGTGTCTGACACCAAGATGATGGGACAGATCTTTGAAGTCCTGTAAGCTGTGAAGTGGGACCTTCATAGGCATCACTGAGCCTTGGACACCCACGACCCTGTCGCCAGTTTGTCGGTTGCCCTGCTTCGGAGCACTTTCGGAAGCTACTGACCACTGCATACCAGGAACACCTCATCAGGACGGTGTTTTGGGATGTTTCAGAGCTTTGCCCAATTCTCAGAAGAACTGGGTGTGTTCTAGCAGGAAAGCTCAAAAACAAGCAGGGCAGTGGTACTCCAGGACCAGGATTGAGAAGCACTGAATGTTCACTCGCTGTCTAATATATAGACCCCACCTCTTCACAGGAGCAACTTGAACCAAATAATCAATATTATTGGCTGCAGCTGTCAGTAGTACTAATGTTATGGCTGATTAAGGTAGACTGCTCAATACTGGGTGTCTAATCCTGGTGCTGGAGAGTTCAGATCCAGCACATCAGGCTCTAATTTAGATGAACCTGAAGGTCTTCACCACTTGGACCAGGCACAGTAGCTCAGCTCCAACCCACATCTGACCCACATAAAGATGACCATCAAGGTGGTTAGAGGACCAGGAGCATGTCTCATCTGTGAGCGAAGGCATGGAAGAACGATTACGACTTGGTAAAGAAACAATCAGTACAGACGGTTTGGACAGCAGAACGGGGACTGAGAAAGTAGAACCTCCCTAAGGAAAACCTAAGAGGAACCAAGACTGGAGAGTAGAACTTCCCCAAGAGAGAAGCCAGCACAGGAATAGTGGAACCTCTCTAACTGGTTAGAACATGTTCCTCACTGCACAGTAGAACTTCACAGAGTATGAAAGACCACAGAAAAGAACCTGAACTGAGATAGTAGAATCCCCCTAAAACCATTAGTAATCCCAAGAGGAACCATAACTGAACAATAGAACTTTCCTAAGTTCTCCTGAAATAGTACAGAAATGAACCAGGACTAAAAAAGCAGAACCTCCCTAAGAGTATTAGGAACCCCTAGGAGGGAGCACCCTGACAGGAAAAGAGAACCTCATAGAGATGAAGATGGACCACAGAGGAGAACCAACAGTATAAAAGTACAACCTCCCTTATTGGACAGTAGAACGGAACATCTAATAGAAACCATTACTGGAAAACCTCTCCAAGTTCATGAAGAAGCACTAAGAGGAACCAGAACTTCCTCCTCTGAGCTGGAGTGGATCATGAAGTTGGGATGCAAGTTTGACAGAGGAACAGAGATCATCCAGAAGAGACCTGGACTCGAGTGTACGGTGGAGATGTAGTGCTGATGTGGACCTTCATGAAAGCATTGATCCCCTAGTCAGTCCAGCCTCCTCCGTCCAGGACACACAGCTATAATCTGAGTGCAGTTTGTTAACAAGTTTAAAGAACCAACAATCACACCAGAGAAGGATCTACAGAAAACGGAAACATTCAGTGGAAAGAAACAAACAGATTTATCGTTTTATTATTTCATCACAAATGAATGAGTGTATATATGTATTACACAGGACTTTTATTTTGCCCGTTTAAAAATGTGACTAATATTAAGTGCCAGAAGGAGGAGCCGTGTCCGTTAACGTGCAGCGTGGACGCAGTGTAAAAGCAGGTGTCTCTCACGCTCGCCTCCGTCTCTCACACCCTTTATTATCGTTAGAGACACAGTTATGATCCACAGGCTCACGGCATCAGAACCTCATTCAGTGTCCTGACTGCGTTCTCGTAGATGACCCTGAAGAAGAGAGAGACAAACCATGAACACACAGAACACTGGTCTGCATGGTGAACAAGAACAAACCACTATTCAGATCCACCACATCTGGAAGGTCTTCAGCATCTGGAGCAGGTGCGGTACAACCCAAACACAACACACCTGATCCAGCCAACACTGACAATCAGGGCGGTACAGCACACAGCTGTCTTTGAGAGAGGCCATGGAGGAACCATTACAGGTTCTATACGGAACCATTCCGTTAAAGGAGCTGTCAGAGCGAAGAACGATTAAATTGGTGAAAAGCTCTTTAAGAGGACGAAGAAGGACCATAGAGGGGAAGCCAGTCTGGACAGTAGAGCACAGGGAACCCAAAGAGGAACCTATTAGAGTAAAATGGGTGGGTGGGGAGGGGCTTATTCTACAGACACACCCACTCAAGTGGCTGGGCTTTGTCTAAACTGTAGGGGTTGTGATTGGTGGGTTTAACGCTGTTAGAAGTCAGATTTGTTTTGAGTTTCACATCTTGAGGTTGACGTCACTACCAATCAGAACAGACCTCATTTACATATACGAGGCTTAAAGGCAAAGTAAGAACAAACAGCCTGATTAAGATAAAGAGGACGGAAAGAGTCCTTCAGCGAAAAATCAACAATGTAAATGATGTGACGGAGTCATTTACAGGAAAATGCTGTACTTTAGTGAACAATGTGCTGAAAAGACAAGGCTTCAGCCTGAACTTGTTCACTGGTTTCACACCGTCCTCCTACGAGTGTTCACCATGTTTCCTGTGTGTTCAGAGAACAGGCGCAGCGATGCTGTGTTCCTGCAGTACTGAGTCGGATTGTTTACCTCTGTGTGTGTGCAGGGTCCTCCGCTGTGATGCCGCAGTGCTGTAGGATCTGATTGTGGACGGAAACTGCAATGCTCTTCAGATCCTGCTTGAACTTCTCCGCTGCAGAAGATGATGGCAAACATGCCGCAGTTATACAACACCTTACAACCACTATATACAACAAAGCCTGTCACACAGAGTCCATACCCAGTTACGTAATGTTCAACTGGGGTTATTCTAATGTTATATAGAGTTAATTACAGGTAGACGCTCTCACTGACTATGTTTATTTGGGTTTATTCTAATGTTATTATAGAGTTAATTACATGTAGACCCTCTCACTGACACTGACTTTATGTTTATTTGGGTTTATTCTAATGTTATATAGAGTTAATTACAAGTAGACGCTCTCACTGACACTGACTTTATGTTTATTTGGGTTTATTCTAATGTTATATAGAGTTAATTACAGGTAGATGCTCTCACTGACACTGACTTTATTTTTATTCTAATGTTATATAGAGTTAATTACAGGTAGACGCTCTCACTGACACTGACATTTTTGGGGGTTATTCCAATGTTATATAGAGGTTTACAGGCGAACACACCGCTGTGATGACAATAAGATAATAAAAGGGAAACATCCAATCAGGAACTCATAAATCCTGTGAGGGAGTAAAAGGGCGTGTCCTGTAAATCAAAGTATACACTCACTTTTTCCTACAACCACCAGAATGTGTGCGATCGCTGCCAGTCCTGCTATGCTGTCGATGGCCTCAGACTCCACAGAGGAACCCGTCTCAGACAAGAAATACCTACAAGAGAGGTCAGAAGAAACCATCTACTGCTGCAATTTGGACTCCCGAAGAGGAGCACTGCTGTCGTAACATTCATTCATCAAAAAAGGTCACACTCAGGAGGAACCAACAGAGTCACGGAGTCACTCAGAATGGCATCTTCATTCACGAGTCACAACGAATCCGTGGTCAGTGCCACACGTCCAGAAGGTCTGGTGTGATGCTGTGGATGCACTTTAATACTGGGCCAGATCACCTTCGATCTTCATTACAGACACTTTAACAGACCAACGTTATGTTAATGAGGTTCTGCAACCAGTGGTTCTACCTTTTCTAAACACACACTCCGGTGCTCTATTCCAACAGGACGACGCTCGTCCACACACTGCTGCCGTCTCAAGATCTCGTCTTGAAGACACAGATACGACGCCGTGGTCGGTCTCATCTCCAGACCTGTCCCTGATTGAAAATGTGTGGGACGCTTTTGGACGCTCTATCAATACTCCACCCCTACCACACCATCTGCAGAACTGGACAGAAATATTGGGACACCCACACATTATACCTATGGGAGCTTTTATGAAAAAAATGTATCTACCTAAACCCAGAGACATCAATAATATGGAGTTGGTCCCCTTTGCTTTAACAGCTCTAACAGCAGGTTTGAACGTTGGAGACGTTCTTCACCGTGCTCCTCCGCACTCTACGTTTACGTGGTCTGACTCTTTGTGGCCGAGTTGCTGTGGTTGTTAAATGCTTCCACTGTTCAATAACACCACTCACAGCTGATGGTGGAGTATATGAGGGAGGACATTTCACCAGCTGATTTGTTGTGTCAGATTACAGCTCCACGCTGGAGTTTCAGCGAGCTCTTGGTGGGGTTACATGGTAAAGAAGAAAGAATGAACAACAAACAGCTGACGGCTTACGTTTGAGGGGAAATGGGCTTGTTGGACTTTCTGCTTTAAAGTGGTCTTTACCTGGTGATGGCTGGAGATCTGAGAATGGCTGTAACGATGGTGCAGGAGAGAGGCGGCAGGTCCGACGCTGATTCTGGTGTAGTCACCTCTTCGGGATGAGAGAGCTGCGCAGGGCGACAGAAAAGCATTTTAAAGTTTTTTTCCGTTATTCGGATACAGAGCAGCTGTGAGGCGCCATCACGTGATCGAGGTTCAACACTGGTCAGTGAAATATCAAGCATTCGAGCGAGGCATGATGGTGCCAGATGGATGGGACACTCCGTTCTCGAAGCTGTGGCCACTGAACATTCCACAGCGAGTGTATACGTTTGCTCAATAATCCGACCTTAATCACGTTCCTGCTGTTATCTGATCATTCAAGCGGTCATGTGAACAGAATCCTGTTCTAGAAAGCTCTAAAAAAGATGATTCTTGATTCATCACATTTCGTGGCGTCAGATTTCTTGGTGTGGTTTCGTAGCGTGACTGACGAAATGAAGGATTCACGATCGAGACCACCTGATCAGTCTGGCAAGAATTGTCCTTGTCCTCAGACAAGCAACTCCGGCTAAACCAGTTCCTCAAAATATTGACATTTTTAATAAGCTATGTAAGATATTTTGACACTGCGGGTGGATCAGAGTCCTGCTGAAAAAGGAAATCAGCATCTTCATAAAAGCTCATCGGCAGATGGAAGCAGGAAGTTCTCTGACACCGTCTCGGAATCAGGAGGGGCTTGATATTTGGAACGCAGCAACCCTTTCCTGGACACGTCCGGGGGGCTCTTCAAGCTCCCACACCAGCATCGGTCCACTCCTTGTGAAGCTCTCCCAAGTTCTAGAATCGACTTTTCTTGCCAGTCCTCTCAAGGCTGGTGTCGTCTGTGTCTCTCGAACTTTCCCTCGTGTTTTCCCCTTTGACGTTCCATAATTATGCTTTGAGAAAAGCCAGCAATGGTTCTGTGGCTGAGCCTCTTTGTGCAGGGGGTCGACAATCGTCTTCTGGACAACTGTCAGGTCAGCAGTCTTTCCCATGATTGTCAATGCCTGAGCTGAACTGGACTCTGAAACTCCAAATGAAATAATCAAATAAACTGAGCAATAAATAAACAAACACATTTTTAAAAATCAAATTAACTTTTTTTTACTTTAAACTTTAATCATTTTTGGTACAAACTTCGTACAGCTCTGTTCAGACACCGGACTGGGAGACAACGGAACACATCCAAAGACAGATCTTTATGCCTCCCGGTCTCATTTCCAACCAAATGTGTGCATCATTAGTCTCACAAAGCTGGCTTTTGTGATGGAGCTGCCATTTGGATATTATTTGCACCATATGCCAACTTTAATACCCATAATGAAATATAATGAAGCCCATTAGAGCAGCGGAATAAAGCAGTATCGATTAGGGGTCGTCTTTCATTCTAGTTTTCTGCATCTGGGTGTCTTTTTCTTTACAGACGCTTCCCACGCGGCCTTCCCTCAGCCGTTCGCAGCGTGATATACCCGCGTGTCCTTTGCGAAGAACCATCTTATTTCCCAGAAGCAAATGAGGAGACGACAGAAAAGAGCCCAGGCTTGTTCCAGTGATGTATCTTTACTTTGCCAAGTTTAGAGGTGGCGTTAAATGTCACTGAGAACATCACTCTGTCCAGTACGGTGAGGATCAGAACACTGACCCGATCCACACTGAAGAACATCACTCAGTCCAGTACGGTGAGGATCAGAACACTGACCCGATCCACACTGAGAACGTCACTCAGTCCAGTACAGTGAGGATCAGAACACTGACCTGATCCACACTGAAGAACATCACTCGGTCCAGTACAGTGAGGATCAGAACACTGACCCGATCCACACTGAAGAACATCACTCGGTCCAGTACAGTGAGGATCAGAACACTGACCCGATCCACACTGAAGAACGTCACTCGGTCCAGTACAGTGAGGATCAGAACACTGACCCGATCCACACTGAAGAACATCACTCAGTCCAGTACAGTGAGGATCAGAACACTGATTTTTTTTACCACCTAAATGAAATGTGATTATAGAGATGTTGTTAAAGTGCTGAAAAAGTACCACTGGGTACTGATACCGAATTCAAAGAGTGGTACCGGGACCCAAACGTTCTGATGAACAGCTGTGTAAAAATGCACCAACCTTCTGCAGCGTCCGGCTGATGTCAATGATGACAGCAGCACACAAAGACGAGAAGATTCCAGACAAGACCTCTGATCTTTCAGACGCCAACTGGGTCACCAGCAGAAAGTCATGCAGAGCATCCTCTGACAGGCAGCACAGCTACACACACACACACACACACACACACACACACACACACACACACACACACACACACACACACACACACAAGATATAAGAGTGGGGTGATTAATTGAGCGAGAGAGCAAGGCAGTGAGAAAGAGAGAGAGAGAGAGCCTACTATACAGGTGTTCAGGTACAGACAGGCCTGTCCTGATAATTACGTTATTGATTTATCGGACAATATATAGACACAACTTCAATCATTTTTGCTGTGTACGTGTACGTTAAAGCCCACCTCCTGACCCTCTTCTTTGTCCTTCCGAAGTCGGTGTGCCATGATCTCCAGAATTTTCTGGAAAATGTTAGTAAGGATTCTGAGAGTGATGCTCAGTTGCTCCTCCTTGTCTTCGGTGCTGTGGGAGAAGCTGTCCTGAGCCACCTCAGTCAGCACAGACAACAGCAGTGGAATACACCAGTATCCTTTCTCTACAAGCACACACACACACACACACACACACACACAGACACACAGACACACAGACACACAGACACACACACACAGGTTTGCCTTTACTTCTTAATAAAAGTCTGTCTTTTTAATTTAAGTTGGTGTAGAGACGCACCAACATGTTTACGTCATTCTTGTAAGACTCTTAAATTCATTTCTGTGTGCGAAGTGAAACTTTGTGTGCTGATGAAAGTTCCTCGTTAAGCTCCGTGTGCTGATGAAAACTCCGAGCTAACCTTAGTCGAAGGTCTGTGTTCAATCCACCTTTATTTTCACTCAGAGAAACGTCGAGGGTCAAGAAAATTTACAGTGTGCAGTGACTGACTGAGAACATAAAAGGACAATTTAAATAAAAAGAACAAACAAGGAAGAAAAAGACAAACATATTCAAAGAATATTTAGACGTGTCTGATAAAATGGTGGGAATAAACAGAAAAGACTAAAAGAAAAGAGGAATTATAAATTCATATAAATGTGCCTGAATAAGAAGAAAATATCTCAAAAAAGAGTAATTACGGTGAAGTGAAACGGTTCTAGGTAGCTAAAAGTCGGAGCTTTAGTTTGCTGTAGTGAATTCCACTTCGCTGTTGCACTGGAACGCCATCTTAGCTCTTGGACTAATCCATTCCACCTTAAACGCTGCAGACGCTTTATGGGTTTAAGGGGCGGGATCTGTGTAGCACGGCCAAGAGGCATGGCACGTAGTGTTTAGCAAGGCAAGAGAACACCTGTGGAGGGAACATGGACCAGTTCTCCACACAGAACATTTCCTCATAGAGATTCGGCCTCTTCAGCCGTGCCGAGGACTTTCAATAGCGGTCAAGTCTGGGAGGCTCGGAGGACCATTTCAAAAGCTTGACTTTGGATGGAGGCATCTTCATCGATTCTGCACGGTGCCAATATACACGCCGACTCTTTACTTACTGAAAGTGTGTGTGTGTGTGTGTCTGTGTGTGTGTCTGTGTGTGTGTCTGTGTGTGTGTCTGTGTGTGTGTCTGTGTGTGTGTCTGTGTGTGAGAGAGAGTGTTTTTTTTCTGCTGTTTTGTGAGAACTCACCAGACAGCAGCACACAGGAGCCGAGCTGCAGGACATGATCGTTGAAATCGGCGTCTCCCAGGGCAACCCGCACCGCATCCCTGCACACCGTCAGACAGCTCTGTCCCACAGAGGATAGAGAGGATAACAGCAGTGTTAACCATCCACACACATACACACACACACACACACACCTGATGAACACCACAGCGTTAAAGAATGAAAGAGCTCTTCATTTAAGCTCTTTCCACAGGCACTCGGTACTCTGCTCTACAACGGCCCTGAAGGAAGATCTTGAGCCGTTCTTCAAAAGGTAAAGCAAGTTACCTTCTGCGGTGAGGGACATGTGACTGATTTGAATGAACGAATGAACGAATGAATGAATGAATGAAGTCCAAAAACAGTATGAAGATCAAAACAAGTGCGTATAAAACAAAGAGGCACATACGACACATCGTACAGATACAGAAAACTAATACGGATAAAAGCATGTGAGGTAAGACCCACAAAAGTCAGGACTGAAGAGAGTCTAATAACAGCATCTAAAATAGATTTCATTACACATTTGAGAAGAACAGCTTCCAGCTTCCTGAGAGTGTAAATGATGTTTCTGGGACAAAATAAACGGCAGTTATTTCAGTGTTTTTGTAAAATCTATTAAATTTTCCAAACTTTTATTCAGAAATTTGAACACTCAGCCAGTGATGTCATCAGCCCCGCCCCCTCTCTCTGATCAGACTGAGTCTGTATGCAGGTTGATCATCAGCCCCGGCCCTCTCTCTGATCAGTCAGAGTCTGTATGCAGGTTGATCATCAGCCCCGCCCCCTCTCTCTGATCAGTCAGAGTCTGTATGCAGGTTGATCATGTGGGCAGGGCAGTAAACATGCACTGGAAGCACCTTCGGCATTTAAACTGGGACTGAAATCAGGATTTCAGCGGTTTTCCGAGCCGGATTACTCTCTGATAGTTTTGTTTGTTACGAGTCGGGTCTGTAGGTCACTCTGATCCCAAGTTACAAGCCTAGAAAACAGCCAGTACCTGCCCTCGAAGCGCAGCTCTCGGGTTCTAAGAGTTATGAGATGCTCTTCATTGGGCTCCAGAAGATGGCGAGGAACTGGCAGATCTGTGTCTTTATGTTTTAAATCTGTTTTAGAACAAAGTCTTTAAGAGCATTTCCACGTTATCTAACACAGGAAGACAAGGACACTGAAGCAGCCTAACCGCCCACGAGTCTAACGCAGACAGAGGGATGTGGGAGGTGCTATTTAAAAAAAAAAAAACGCAGAAAAAAAAGAGAACGAGCTCATCCGTTCAAGAGACGTGGAAAGTAACAGGTTGAAATGAGGTGAGTGGGCAGTTACAGCGAAGATAAACTTTATAAGAGCCAACGGTTAATCATAGACATGAAACAGAAAAACAGGAAGCTTTTAGAGGAAAAACGATTCGGATATTAATAAATCTGCGACTGACGCTGTTCAACAGCATCCCTTATATCCTTAACAAGCTCACGGGACGAAAGATTAGTCACCCGAGACAGTAACACCACGTGAGCACGTGACCGTACACTTCCATCCACCACTCTGGCCCAAATGCAGTCCATCCTTTCAGTCATTTTCCACAAATCCAACGAGACGAGCACTGCAATGGACCCTCTTCTCAATCTGTGAAACCATTCGCACACCCCGCAGGTATTCACAGTCTGATCATCCTCATGCAATGCCGTCTGCAGGAACCGGAAGCTACAACCACCTTAAATATGCAGGGCGTATTTTCTTGTGACCTTTGCCCCGATTTAAGCCCAGGCTGTCTGAGATGGAGAGAGTGTGACCTCCGACCCTGCCTCTCCATCACCCTTCAGACCAGTCAGACCATATCAACTCGGAGCTTAATCTAGTAGCGTACGCTGGTCAGCGACTCCATTTGAAGGAGACCCATCAACTATTTAAGGTGGAATGGAAATTCATATACAAAGCCAACCTGGTACGAAGGGCAGCCTCCCACAACCTCAACTCTGAAGTACGGAGACAGACGTGTTGTCTGATGTTAGGAACGTATCTGTCCTGCTTGTGTTTGAGAGGAACACTTTGGCAGATGATTGCATGAAGGAATCTCCCCCATACGATGCTTCCGACACGATGAGGGTGAGGACGAGAACGTGTCTCCTCTGGTGCACGTGAAGTCAACCGGTTTGATGACTTGCATCATTGCTGGGCGGCCAACACGCTCAGAGGAAGGCGCCGGGTCCCCAGTCCTGATACAGCTGAGTGCGATGTGGGGAGATAGCGCCACCTACCCACCCAGAGAGTGCATTTCAAACCTGCGATCCTCAGATCAAAGTGGTAGGGCAGGAGTTTACCGCCGAGTGGTGACAGCTTGAGAACCCCTGCTACGGAAGACTCACACACAAGGCTGGTCTCTAGCGAGGAGCGAGTGAACACCGATGAAGGTCCAGCGCCACAAGTCCTGTATCGTCACTCACCTCGACAATCTTCTTGCTGAGAGACAGCTGTTGCTCAGAGACATCCTCGCCAGGGGAAACCAGAAAGGGCAGCACCCTCTTCTCCACCCAGTTCATGGAGAGCTCCAAAGAGCCCAGGAAGTCCCGTCCCTGTGGATACTGAGAGACGGAAAGAGAGAGAGCTTGGGTAAAGCTGTGGTGACACCAGACGGTCGCCCTGCGGTTTCATCGCTCATGAAAGGTCCCAGAATTTACTCAGATGATATTAAACATCAGGAGTTTCCTTTTACATTAAATTTGACGGGATATTTTTGTCAAATAATAACTATTTTATGTGGAATAATTTCACATCTGCTGCTGCTTCGTGGCTATTGTGCCCCCTAGTGGTTGAAAATTCATTCCTGCGATTGTGCTGAAACACACAATCACAAAATTTTAAAAATCACAAAATTAATAAAATCACAAATGAATAAAAAAAATCACAAATTAAAAAAATCACAAATTAAAAAAAAAATCACAAATTAATAAAATAACAAATCAAATAAAAAAAATCACAAATTAATAAAAATCAAATAAAAAAAATCACAAATTAATAAAATCACAAATTAATAAAATCACAAATTAATAAAATCACAAATACGGTGTGTTGTTACACTCACTCTGTGCTGCAGATGGATGGTGAGGCGGGTGTGTAAGCTGAAGGCTCTGAGTGCAGTCTCAGTCACCTCTGCACTGACCACACACTCGGTCAGAGAAGAGTACAGGACGGCCTGGACACACACACACACACAAAGTACGTTCATACAAATATAACACATAACTTTATTAGAACCTCTCCCCCCTCTAAACGCTGGCCACTTTATTAGAAACACCCATTACCACTCACTGGCCACTTTATTAGAACCCCCCCCCCATTTTAATCCCTGGCCACTTTATTGGACCTTTATTTAACTTTATTAAAACCCATCAAAATATTATATTTATCTTCATAAACAAATGTTTGCTTCCCATCTCGTCCAATGGAAACGCAAGGTGTGATAATAGGGTGTCAACCCAGTAAAACCAGTACCATCCATGCGCCGAGTGCTCTGTGAAGTG
The DNA here is from genome assembly GCA_034509495.1 of Acestrorhynchus altus. Taxonomy (NCBI): domain Eukaryota; kingdom Metazoa; phylum Chordata; class Actinopteri; order Characiformes; family Acestrorhynchidae; genus Acestrorhynchus; species Acestrorhynchus altus. The sequence goes on from CM067524.1 coordinate 1,862,957, forward strand.
GTGTGAGCTGATCCAAGAACAGAGACAGAAGGCAGTCCCGTGTCCGCGGCCTCGTCAGCAAATAGTCCAGATAGTCCAGCGCCAGGTCGGGCTTGGCCTCTGAGGGGTCTTCAAACTGAACACTCGGGGAGTCGGTCTCGCTCCGCTCAGCCTGCGTTCGGCAGAAAGGGAGTCAATTACGGAAAAACAAAAGGAAGGAAACAAATAAACAGGCATCATTACAGACGTCAACTGGGAGACACGGAATGAGGTAACCTGCAAGACACTCAACAGCAGGAGTCTCGTCATGCGCGAGAGATTTCCCCGAGCGAAGAATAATACACGGAAGAGTGAAATCTATACGCCTTTCCAATGGAATCCCGGAAAAGTGAAAGCAAGGGCGACGATCACGTGACTTACCGGATTTACAGGAGCTGCGTCCGTCAGCCAGTCCACGATGAGCTGCAGCACGTGGCTGATCTGACCCCAGCTGCACACACACTCTATAGGCTGACTGTACTGAGCCACAGCCGAGCCAGGGGTCAGACGCTTCAGCTGAGCCATTACTTTACTCCTACACACACACACACACACACACACACACACACTTCAGCATCCCAGCACATCCAGTCCACAGAGCAGAGACCCCACAGTGGACCTATGTACTATGTGATGTCCAGTTACAATGTCCCTAAACTCCCCCCACCTGATCTGATATTCATCAACCACAACATTATGACCACTATATGTCCATTTCATCAGCTTCTCTGACCAAACACGAACTCCATTCTCTGCAGACGTCATTCTCCTCCTTCCACCCTGATCTTCAAAAGGTCAGGAGCCTACAAGACCACCACAGAGTGGGCGGCAGTGACCCTGACACGGTGGTGGTGTGTTAGTGTGTGCTGGTGCGGGTGCGTCAGGCACAGCAGTGCTGCTGGAGTGTTTAAACACTGTGTCCACTCACTGTCCAGTCTTGTAGGACACCCAGGGCGGATGTAAACGGAAAGCATACACTCTTAGACTGTGGTTCTAGAAACTCTAATGTGTATAAACTCTGTTTATATTATATATCTTCGTTCTTTATCCCTCTATTTTTCTGCTGCGAAGGCCTTGCACTGACGTTTTCGGTGTGAAAACACTAACTGAGCACTAACGGTCAGTCAATGGTGTGCAGCAGAAGTGCTGTTCATTCGTTTTCTGACCGGAGGAGCAGACAGACCTGAGTGCTGGAACAGCAGCAGCAGGCAATAAGGACGCCAAGCGGATGAGTGGAGCTGTACAGCGCTCCTCCTGTAACACACACACACACACACACACACACACACACACACACACACACACACACACACACACACACACACACACACACACACACTCCATTGCACCAACATTACATCATCTCAGTGGAAATGTGCTGAAGGAAAGCGGGTTTGGAGGGGCCTGTCTCTGTCGTGTGAAACGGTGGACTCACCTGGAAGACCCTGAGGTACTGTGGCAGGACGGAGGCGAATTTGGCAGTGGTGTACTGCAGGGCTTCCTGGTTGCTCTCTAGAGACTTCTGCACACTCCTCCACAGAATCACCACGATCTCCAGCAGACTGGCCACGACAGCAGTGTCCTTCACGGAGAGGACGTCCTCCAGAACCTGCCAAAAGCACACTTTCGATACACCGTACGTCCAAAACAAGGTCCAACACCCTTCCTAAAGCATGCGTTTAGCTACAGTGAGTCGCATCCAAGGTGGACACAGCTCGTCTAGTCCCCGTAGAGAAGTACGGCCGATAGAGTAGGACGCTCTGGAGCAGAGAAACAGACATGCCGAGTGCCAGGCGTGGGATAGAGGGGTATAAAGCCGCCCGGCACTAAGAGAACAGCCAAAAGCCAAGCAGAGTCTAGTAGAGCTGAGACGTATAGACCACCGTACAGATAACGTCCCATCAAGCTCTGTGGACCGTCTACAGCAGGTGTTGTTTAGACGGCTATATTCGGGCAGACGTGACAACAGTCATTATTTTAGGGGCTACATTAGGAGCCAAGCGCCATTTCGATTCTGTCAACACCTCAGCCGAGCGAAAATGATTCCTGAAATATTACCTCTGGCCTAAGACCCAACAACTGAGGCAATTCCGCTTTTCTATTAAGATAAGGCTCTCAAATTTGAATCCGGGCCAGTCGCAGCTCCGTGAGCGCTGTAGTGGCGCTCAGGCTTCGTCAGGAAAGGCGAAAGGGTAAGAAGGGAGAGCAGAATCCAGTGAGAGAGAGAGAGAGAGAGGGAATCTCTGACCTCCTGATTGCAGCCCTCGTTTATTACCCATCGCGCGTGTAAGATGTGTGAGATACATCCGACAGACTTCTGACATCGTTTAAATCTGATCATCAGACGGAATCACTGGAACGTGGTAAACGGTGAGCTTCGTGCTTCAACCCAGTCCACAGTTTGAAATAACACTGAAATCAGGACTGCGTTTCCTACAGTTCTCCGATTTCATCAAAACAGGGTGCTGTCGCACGGCTGACACTTAAATGAAAGCGTGTTCGAATCGAACCGTGAGCGGAGGGCGTGGCGCCCCCTAGTGGTGATGTGTCTTTCGGTGCTTACAGAAATGTTCTCCTTGTTGCTGGAGATGGTGTCGTCGGCAGTCTCTCCGGTCTTCTGAATGCAGGTGTTCAGACACTTCTGAATGATTAACATCAGCTTCACTGCACAGAGCAGAGACGAACACAGCGTTTAACGGAACAGCAGAATAAATCAACGAACAAGTGAATGAACAAATCCTTCCCAGGTCAGCGTTTACGTACCTGAGAACCAGGGTTTATGTCACAATTCATAAACAAACAAACAAACAAACAAACAAACAAAACATATGGACCCACAGAATCTGACCTGAATTTACACACTAGGGGGTAGCAAGCATACGTGCCCAGAGTGGTGGGCAGCCCGGGGAGCAGCTTGGGAGTTAAGTGTTGCTCAAGGGCACTTCAGTGTGTGTGTGTGTGTGTGTGTGTGTGTGTGTGTGTGTGTGTGTGTGTGTGTGTGTGTGTGTGTGTGTGTGTTCTCACCTATGTTTGTGGGAGTCGTGTACATGTAAGCGTAATGGTAAAACTTGCGAGCGGCTCCCGGGTTCATCTGGATCAGAGTGACACAGCGCTCGCACCAGATCTCCTCCGGCTGACTGATGGGCAAGAAGGAGTTGAAGAGCAGGTTGACGATTCGTTTGGAAACTGACGGAGAGTCGAGCTCCAGACGAGCCAGCAGGTGCTCCATAGAGCACACCTTCCAGAACTGTGCAGGAGAAGAAAACACAGCCACGAATAAGTCAAATCAAAAGCAAATAAAAATACTTATTTTCCTACCAAACATTTTCCCTCTATGTTGAAGATGTGAAGGTGCCAACTGAGCCCTACTAACACGCTCCCCCATCACATAGGACGACACTAGGTGGATGAGGACGAGGACATGTCTCCTCCTGTACATGTGAAGCCAACCGACTCTTTTCTAACTGCTGCAGCTGGGAGTCGGCGCTCTCGCAGGAAAGCGCCGTGTCCCCAGCTCCGATACAAGGCTGGCGGCTGAAGATGTGCCAGCCAGCATCACACTGTGATTGATGTAGGGAGATGCCATCTACCTGCCCAGAGAGAGCACGGGCGATTTCGCTCTCTCCCCGACTCAGGATTTGAACCGGCGATCCTCAGATCATAGTGGTGGCGCGGTAGGAAGGTTTGGATTTCTGTAAAGCTGCTTTACGTCCCGACAGACGAACTATTCGTCCGATCATGTTTTTAAATTCAAAATCTAAATGTACTGATTTCAAATGTATGAAATTGTGTAACCGTGTTTTAAATCACTGAACATCTTACACACACACACACACACACACACACACACACCTACCTTAGCTGCTCGGACAGCTTTAATCTTGAGCAGCATGTCCACGAAGGCCACGCGTACTTTCTCCGAGGTGTCGTGAAGGCTGGTCTTCAGTGTCGGCAGCAGCTTCTCCATCAGAGGATGACTCATGCTGTTATCCAGGATCATTGACATGCACTGTACACACACACACACACACACACACACACACACACACACACACGAGTAAACACTTTTCCTCTGAGCTGCTCCTACATTGAAGTTCAGAGACGGGACAGCGAACAGCTCTTCACCGACTGTGCTGTAAGCAACTCTTACAGGCTTTGAGATGTCTCCTACCTTTCAGAACTATACTACTTTTTTCAGAACATGTTCTAGATAACAGTGAGTCGATAAGCCTCATTACTCAATTCTGATTTCTGCTCAGATCACATTTGGCTACATTAACTGTTCACATTTAGAGATGTGAGCTGCATCTGTCCCGGAAACAGACGCATTAATCACGTTAATTAATTATTAGTTATTAATCAAGAAACAGGTTACTGCGTCACACAGGCAACATCCTGCTGATGACGACGCAAATGGAGATGTGCACGAGCAGAGTAACCAGACTGAGCCAAAAAAAGAAATAAATAAATCCCGTTATTTGTACGTTACAACGAATCAGCTCCGATACAAGGTTTACAGACGCCTGTGCCGACCAGCATCACACTGAGCGTGATGTGATCCTCAGATGAGAGGAGCGGCAATTACTGAGCACGGTTTGAGGAGCGCTCTGAGATCACTGGTGGGTTCTAAACGTAACATCTGGTCCAGCTATTAGGAGTAGAAGCAAAGTTCCTCACCATGAAGACAGTACAGCGGCTGTCCGGGGAGCTGGTGTCGGTGGCCAGCTGGAGGAGGAGCTTCTTCAGCAGGTCAGTGATGACTGTGGAGGGGAGGAGTTCCCAGCAACGAGCCAGAACTGAACATGCCCCCAGCACGGCCGTGGAACGCACCAACGGTCGCGGGTCCTCCAGTAGAGTCTGCGCAGGTCATAATTAACAACAGGAATGTTACATTTGAAATACAGTCGTTATGCTTTCATTACGATGCTTCTACGAGACAATTTACACAAAACTACAATCAGACCAAGCAAACAAGCCCCCTATGTTCCTTACTGCATCGTCCCAAAATGATCTCACATGAAATTTAAAAGTAAATGGGAACGTTTTAACAGATGTGTAACGGAGAGCGAGACTCACAAAGAGTATGTCCAGCTGTTTCTGAACCAGCTCGTCCACCTTCTCGCTGTTCATGGCAGGGTCATAGACAGGAAAGGCCTCAGTGAAGAGCAGCGTGGCGTTCGATCGAACCTCTGGATTGGCCGCCTGGCAGGAAACAAATGTTCCGTGTTAGTCTGGTGAAACGCCATTCAGTCCTTCATTCTAGGACATAATTAAGCATTTCCTGTTTTCCCCGATTTCGGCTTGTCTTCTTAATCTCAGCTTTAAAGGCACCTAAATAAAAAATGTTCAGATCAGTCCAATCAGGACTCTCTAATGAGGCCCCATGTGACCCAGACCATTAGGCGGTCATTTGAAGGGAATCTGACGTGATTAAATCTTCAGTGATTTCCTAAAAGTTTATCATTTTAACACAAAACATGACGGATGCATAATTCCACCTAACTAGGAGTCAACCGATTAATCGATCAACACCATTTTGAGATAATCAGCCTCCATTCGCGACACCGATTATCTGAAAATGCCTACAGTCACAGCCACAGGAAGCCCAGTCAGTCGGGCTGCTGTGTATTCAGAAGGAGCTCCCCCTTGTGTCCATTTCAACATTCTGCATTTCTGGACATAATGTTTCCTGAGAGAACTCGGTCAGACTTCGGCATTATATATCACCCATCGGTCACTCTGCTCTTTACGTATCGCCACTGGCCATTAAAAAACCATTATCGGTCGCCCCCTAAACCTAAACCTTAGGTGAGAAGCTAATGACAGACGCACAAATCCACCAGTTAGACACGGTGAAAAGTTTCTCAACGCTTAACTGTAGCCTCGTAACTCCAGTTCCCAGTGACGTACAGGCTCATGCCGAGAAGCATTTGAACGGGAAGACTCCGCACATTCAGGAAACGTTTGAACCGTATTTGTAGAAACATTGAGAAACTGCAAAAAAGCCGTCGCAAAGCTGTATTCTGAGAATTATTGTAGGGGGCGCTACGGTGACAGCCAAGCTGTCTCGTACTGTCTGTGTTCTTCTTCCAGTCAACTGGTATAGCAGACTAAATTTGATTTCACGATTTGTCCTCACCTTACACACATTTGAGCAAACATCAAAGCCGTGGTCAGATACACCATGTAGATTAGTAGATGGAGTAACTGCCCACCAAACACCTCTGGCTATGAGAGTTAAAGCGATGACTCAACAAAAAAAATCCACCCTTAAACTTAACGTATAATAACTCCTATGGAAGCTTATGGAAGGCTGTGTCCCAAACCCCAGACGGCCTTGTCTTAATAGCTGAAACCTAAGTATCGAGGGTTCGAGGCTTTTGAGAAAACATCTGGAACCCCATCAGACACCCTCCCCTACCCCTCTATAACGAACACACTCCTCGACCCACGTGAAGGTGTTCAGTAATCTCCAAACAACTGCTGCTAGACGAGGTCTTTACCTTCAGAGCTTTCCAGAGGATGGGCTTATAGAGGCGGTGCAGCATCTCATCCATACCCTGACGAAACTTCTGCTTGTGGAAGTACGTCAGAATCTGTAAGACAGGAAGTGACAAAAAAAAAGCGTCACCAGGCACATACACAGGAAGGTTTGAAGCAGGATTTCAGAATCGACACCCAACATTTAAGCTGTCAACGTCTGAAACTGATATGTGCTGATGTATTAATGCTGATCCAGGAGGGTCTAGTGTGTGAGATACACTGGATATTGGCCCAGAATTCCTGTATCTGTGGAATTTCTTTTACCCAGGAACAAAAAAAATGAATTTTCTGTATCTACCGCTTCATAATAGAAGGTTTTCTGACCTGCCGGACTTTGGGGTGGACGGGAGAGGTCTTGTGCAGAAGCAGAGCGTGCTGCATGAAGTCCTGGATGCAGGAAGACTCTATCTCCTCCAGGAAAGGGCTGCTCGCTTTCTTCCAGGCCCTGAAGTAGATCTCGGCCACATCGGCCGCCACAGCCCTGGAGGACGAATGGAGAAGCACGATTAGAGTTGCACAACAGAGCGGCGGCTAATGGCTTTTACGAAACGTGACCTTTCAGTAGAGAACTGTGCTGCGGGAGTTCTGGGAAAGGCTTTTGTGTCAGGCAACATTAATGATTATTAATAACAAGGGTTATTACAGTGATTATCAGTAAAAAAAGAGGCCACTTTAAAGGAAATTATCTACTCCATCCCAGTTTGGAGGAGCCAATTCTCCAAAGTATCCCAAAACTAGGAGGTGACGAATGCTAAAGGGTGAAGAACGCCTCCACCTAGTCATGTGAAGCCAGCCTCTTGTCCACTGCATCACTGCTGGACTTCACCGCACCCCCCCAGAAATGCCCAACAGAACAGTTCTTGCACGTTCAAGCTCTGAGCCTCTTGGAGCAACCAGAGAGTCCCTGTTTAATAACCTGATATAATATTTCCACCACATCATCCACCCTTCAACAGAACACTCTTCAATGCTGTCACAGCTTTGTGCAAAACTAATATACACTGCTGAGCACTAACGACGTAGACTTTCCTACACTCACAAAACCCAGCGTGAAATGAGTTCCAGACCCACGTGGAATATCTGGAGCTTCTCAAACAGCAGTAGGATCCAAAAACTCACTTGGAGAGAAACTGCAGCTGGTTTTTGATGGTCTCGTGGATCATCCTGATGAACTTCACGTCCCAGCCAAAGAGGAAAGCAAGAAAACGTTTCCCCTGGAACACAGAACACACACAGCTACCTCGATAAGGACATCCAACATGAGGTAAATCCCTCAGTAATGGGCAGCTTGGTATGTGGGACACTTTTAATCGAAAGAGTCATCTTGCCCATGTCAATTATTATCCCCCCCCCGTGTTTGTTCATGTTCCGTCCACTTAAACATATAATATCGCAGGCATGTGACTCCAGCCAACTGAGCAACTCGAACAGCTCGTGCCAAAGAAAATCGATGTGTCCTTCGTTTGGATACATTCTGTCTTTAGAGAAAACGACACTGAAAACCCAACACCAAAATAATGGCTCATTAATCGTAATCGAGGTAAAATATCGGTGATATTAATTTGAGGTCATATCGCCCAGGACCACACGTTATACAGTCTTATAAACATAATGTGAGATGGGCGCTATGATAAAAGCATGACCTGATATTGGCAATATCCAATTTTGAACCACAACAAATATCGTCATATTGTCCACCACTAATGGGCTGAGGTCAGCAAAACTGATTGAGGTCATGTTCAAGTGGATAATGTAATTATAGTGATAGGCCTTTTACTGGTGACATCATCAGAAAATCACATGGTGTTTCACAGTTGGGAAAAAGTAAAGATCTACAAGTCTTGGATATGTGGTCTGAGATGTCAACAAACAATGCAAAGCAAGTCCATTTTGGTCTGAGGTTGATCAAAACACACAGGTGTGCACTCACTCACCTCCTCCCGTTTGATGTAGTTGGTGCTGAGGAAGCAATGCAGTAAAGGGCTGGTGATGTACTGACCTCTCTCCGACTCAAAGTCCACAGTGAGCAGCACCTCCCTCAGGCTGAACAGCCTGTTCAGCTCACTCACCTGAGAATAATGCCACAGTCCATTAACGGTCATCAGTCATCTCAGCACAACCCGCAACCACAGAGGAACACACAGCTTGGTCTGAACTAGCTACCACGACCATGTTCTACTGCTGTTAGGACAAATAACAGTGACATAGGTCAGATGTGGTCAGACGTCTGAAAGCCAAATCAAGTTTTGAAACACAGAACAGGAGTGGACAGTAGCACATATGACCGTTAGCATCCCTTGTGTCACAACTAGGGGTGACCGACTACCATATATGTGATGTTCCCCAGATCATCACACCAGCAGTTGGGGCAGTGTGTCGCTCCACAGCAGAGGCAGGATTCAAGTGCTCACCACGAGGCCTCTGTACTCAAAAGATAGCAGTCCAGGTTTCTCGTTCATGACACCACTGGACTCAAGGATGACCGTGGCTTGGTCAGAACCACCTAGATGGTGGGCAATTTGTCAAAACAACCACATAACGCAATAATGGGGTCCTGTGATGATCCATCCCATGCAGCTTGAATGTTCTCACTCAGTTCTGCAGATGCTGCGGTAGGGGTAGAGTGTTGATAGAGCGTCCAATAGCGTCCCACAAATTTTCAATCAGGGATACATCTGGAGATGTGACTGTTGGAATAAAACTGAAGATGACCCGCTTCCATTGTGAGTGACTCCATGACAGTCTGGTATGAGGGAGTTGACGTGGTGTTAAGGGCAGTCATCTAGACTATCTGCATGCATGTAGTCCTGCGTCGTGCAGCCTTCCAGGATGGCTAATGGAGGGCATCTCTGCTCTGCATGTCGGACAATCATGATTAGTCTCTCAGGTCCTTCATGTTGTTACTGCGTTCCTTGTTCTATCCACAACAGCGTACAATAGTAACACCGCCATGAGTGGTATAGCGTGCAATACATCTATAAGGCCAGCTTGCTTCCCGGAACCCTACGATTCAACCTCCAACTGCTGGAATTGCTTTTCGAACTCTTCTCGAAGGCATACTTGGAGAATGCTACCAACACAACAGCACGAGTCAGAATGGAAAGAAGGTGACACTTAAATCTCATGATGTCAAACCTTCAATTCCTTTTGGGTGCAGCTTTGATTTTGTCAGTGCTCTTATTGGGACGTCCTAGAGGAGCCGTGGCCTACTGTCAGTAGATTCAGGGTACTGGTACTGTGGAACAGGATGTAGTGATGCACATCATGTTCAGATAAACGGAATGAAATCGTCATATATTCCGAATTATGGATCATTTCATATTCCAGTGATAATCTCACTTTCCTTACTCCCCCAGAACCAACACCCACTACATCTAATATCTGTATTTCAGCTCCTTAAACGAAGCTCAAGGACTTTCCATTGGAGTTACTATAGCAACATATCATTTAGCACCATCCTGTTCCTGAAGAGGAGAACGAAAAGACCTGACCTGCATACCAAACCACAGCAGATCCCGTTCAATACGTGTACGGACTTACTGCGGGTTCTCCAACATAACTGCCAGCAGAAGGTGAACAGACACAGGCAGGCAGGATCGTTATGGGCTGTAGAGAAGAAAGCAGGCTGGGCTTTGTTCCTGCTGGTTCTGTACTGCTGGCTGGAAATCAAGGCCATAACTAATAACATCAAACTAACCATAGTGTGTTTTGAGATTGCCTTGTTTCAAATGCCAGGAAATCACGGAGGTCACAATAAAAATAGCCTCTTTCCACACATCTGAACCACACTCTTCAGGAGGATCATCAACCGCCGTGTTGAACAAATTACCTTCTGCCTGCTTTTCATTCCTCTGCTGGCCTGCGACAGTCTGAGCACGTTCAACACCAAAACGAGTGAGATCACGCAGGAGTGCAGCTGAAACGCTCACATATACAAACAGCTAGGCACGTACCACGTACACCACATCTCCAAATGTTTGTGGACACAGCTTCATTGCTGGCACAGAGGTGCAAATGCACACACACACAGCATGTCTTGTCCCTAGAATTGTCGAAAGAGAAGTACTGCGGTCGCCGTCCAAGCAATCTTAATTTAATTTTTTTTAAATCTAAAATAAAACCCATATGTATTTAAACACACTTGCTGAAGGGCACTTCAGTCATGTCCTGCCAGTGCAGGGGATTGAACCGGCAACGTTCCAGTCACAAGGCTGGATCCAACACTGATTAATGTCCAAGAGGACTGACCGTTAAGAAGTGGAAAGATGGACACGATTTAGTCTTTTTACCGATCTCTTGAGAGTAACTGTATTCTCCAAACAAACGACAAAGGCGGTCCATCCAAGCTCCTCCTTTCCTTGCAAGCCCCGCCTCCACCAGCACTCAAAGAGCCAATGAAGAGCCTGCTGAAGGGGTATCTCCGACAGTGGCAGACAGCTCTCTACACCTGGACAACAAGGAGAGTAAACACCAAACAGAGTAAATTTACACTTCACTTCTGAAGCTTTTAATGTCTCTATATACATTTAATTTGTCGAAGCGTCCTCACGCAAACTTTCAATGACTGCATTTCGTTCAATTTCGAGAGACGTGAGCTTCATATGAAAAGCTCTGCTGAGTTCTGTCGCTTTGTCAATTATCATATAATAGGATAAAAATTAAAAGATCATATTTCCTAACCGTCCCGATATTATCGGCAGCATTTCGCTGACATCGGTAAACCCACGGACAGTCCGTATCGAGTTCAGTTATTGGTCAGATTCTAATCTTAAGAGTGCTTACTGTTGAGCACGAGGGCACAGTCCAACAGAGCGGTGTACGTGTCTCCGTCCTGTATCGCATCCACAGACACCGTACACACCACAGCGGCAGCGTCCAGCACAGCCATGGTGTGTTTCTGAGGGAAAAGAGAAACATTTTACACATGTGGAACCAGAGGTGGACCAGAGGTGGACCAATACACTGGAACAGTGGATACTGATTTATTTAGACACCAAGGGACTTTCTGAATTTTTAAACTGCCCAGAACACTTATGCATGGAAGAAGTATTGTTGTGGTGTTAGTGTGCCCCCTAGTGGTAATACAACATCCAGCAATCAAATGGGCCATAAGGCTTTGAGGCTGCTGGAAGGATCAAGGATGACTTCACAGATCTATTTACGATTAAGTAACAGCAGTAATTCGAGGTTTAAGTTTCCTTACGTACGGAGAGGAGGGGGTCCGTTTATTGGGGAATAAACTGAAAGGAGGCTCTAGTTCGCTGTTGCCGACATACACAGCTAGAACTTTATTGTGGTTATGAGTGTACATAGCCTGATTTTTCAATTGTAGTCACGTACCAGTTCAGTGGACACCTCCACCTCCATCTCATCTCCGCTGTCCCCATCGAGCCCTGTGATCCAGCGCTCTGGAGGGTACGTTTTAATGGTGTGTTTCAGTAACGCAGACAGTTTCCCCCACAGCTCTGCTCTCTGATTACTCTGCAGCTCCTGCACCACCTCCGCCAGGTCCAACGGCTCCGAAGCATCTTTCTGAAGAACCACAAAAACCCAGTATGTCACTCTGATCCACTTTCTCAACAGATTTCAAACAGATCTGTTAACACTTCTACTTCTTAAATATCTCGTCCAGGTTTCTTTACTCAAGTGGGAAGACTGGACGGTGTGCTGACCGTTTTGAAAAAAGGACACTAAACAGAGAAACTGGAGATGTTGTTGAAATGGGAACGGAAGTGTTGGCCAAGATAGTGCATCTCAAACTCAAAATTCTGAGATGAAGAATTATTAGCGACGTTCAGGTTGATCAGGCATATTTTAATGGAGACGGTATGTTCAGAGCGCCATCTGATGGTCTCAAGGAACCACTCTCATGGACATTTCCAATCCACAGCCGTGAGGAACTTCCCTGAAGGTACATAGTTTAGATTCAAAGGCCTTTTCCAATGAAGTGGAACAGGTTCTGTTGCAGTTCTTGAACCCAATTCTGAAACATTCGCCTGGATTTCCACCAACAAAAATAGGTTCTGAAACCTGAAATCCTCGTTGGCAGTGGGAACTAGACCCACACTGTGGGCGTGTCTAGTTCAACAGGACAATGACACACGATTCGTCTCGCACTGCATCGTCCTCTATGTCTTCTAATCGCCAAACGTTGCTTTTTTTAAACAGAACAGTCGCTTGCAGGTCGTCTGTACGCGCGACCATCGCCTCACTTCCGTTTACTGACCGTGTGCTGCCCCTCTGGTCATGGTGTGACGTAAGCTCGGCTCCACTATAACAGGAGAAACTGCGGGACGGTTCGTTCAAAAACCAGGGTTCTTATACAGAACCGGTTCCGGTGGAAGAGGCCTCTGAGTGGAGCTGTTCCACTGCAGAACATAGAACAGTAACGAAGCGGCGGTACGTACGTGTAACTTCACGATTCTGAGAAAGTCCCGAACCGTGTCCGGATGAACGGACTCCACGAACTGCTTCCTCTTGGACATGTCCTCGGATTAATCTCTGAAAGGAGAGAGACAGAACAGTCTGACAGAGGCCTCCGTCTGTTTGTCCCGCTCTTTACTGCGGTTATAACCGCTCATTCATTCACAATCCGTCTGTTTGTAAACACTCACCGCGCTGCGTTTCCCGCCTCAACGCTTTCGAAATGCGTCATGACGTCACGACGCCACAGCCGAGCGCGCTCAGCGCTCCACCTGCTGGACGGAGAGGGGACTGCATCCACCACTGCCATTACAAAATACAGCTATAATGAAATTTAATTACAATTAAATATAATTATAATTAAATACAGTTATAATTAAATATAATCACAATTAAATATAATTATAATTAAATACAATTATAATTTAATATAATCATAATTAAATATATTTATAATTAAATACAGTTATAATTTAATATAATCAAAATAAAATACAATTATAATTAAACATATAATTAAAAATAATCACAATTAAATAGTTATAATTAAATATAATTATATTTTAATAAAATTATAATCAAATATAATCACAAATATAATGAAACAGTATTATGTAAGGAAGAACAGGGTGTTTCTAATAAAGTGGCCAGTGATAATAATTACAAGGAAGGTGTTTCTGATAATAGTATGCGGGCTCACATGGGTGGAAGGTGAGTTAGGTGGCTTCCAGATCATTATGGGCTCTGCGTGGGTTTGTATGTGTCGTTACTGGGATCCCATCATTACAGCCCACCTTAATCTCAGACAGGTCTCCTCTAAGCTCCATGTGCAGCGTCCATATGTGGGACCAGCATGGAACCTGTGGATAAGACATTCTGGTTCCCAGTTGGGCCTCACAGGCCTCTTCATTTTTTCCAAAGCAGACAGAAGGCCTCGTCAGCGAAGACCCTCTGACCTTCTGAGTCTTGTAGGACACCGGTGCAGTTTCAGGTGACCTTCATGTCCCTGTGTCGTAACCTTTGGGTTGAAGTAATCTGGATAACTGGGAAATGCTGCTTTGTGAAATGTGTCAGTGTCTGTATTTATGATTTGGTTCTATATGATGGAACAAATACGCAGAACAGCTGTAGTTATCAGTGACCGCCAGCAGAGGGCGACTCAACCCTGCAGATCAACCCTGAAAGACCTTCCTTTGTTTATAAAACAGTGTAATAACATGTTTATATTTATAAAAAAGAGAGAATACTACTTTAGAGAATACAACTTTACTTTCTTTTTTGTAATGAATTAAAATGTGAAATTACTGCATGTGATTATTACTTTATTATGAAT
>CM067524.1:1884773-1904773 GCA_034509495.1 Acestrorhynchus altus
TTGTAAGTTGTTGCAAAATAAAGCTTAAAAGTCATAAAGCTTCAATAGGTCATGTGACGAGATATTGCTCCTGGAATGCACAGATCCTCACCTTGCTCTCATAGGTCTTCTGTCCGACGGTCAACTGAACATAAGGGCTCGGGTCCCTGTTCACTTTCCTCCCAGACTGCAAAACAGCACATCCACAGTTCATCCACTTCACTCTCAGCTTAACGACTAACAGGAAAGATCATCTTCAGGTTAAAGGAACAGTTCCGCAAAACATCTAATGAACAAGATACATATGGACAAAAGTATTGGGACCCTTACAAATGACTTCTTTAGAAATCAAGGGTATTAGGAAGAGTTCCTCCTAGTTTTACTGCCGTGAGGATTTGATTGCATTCTGCCACAAGAGCATTAGTGAGGCCAGAATGTTGGCTGTTCATTTCCAACTCATCCTAAAAGTTCTGGATGGAGCTCCACCATTCCAGAGACCACAGCTCCACTGCTCCACAGCTCAATGCTGTGGAGCTTCATACCCCTCTAGCCCACGCCTGGCATTAAGCATTGTGCCAGAATTGGCAGTGCATTTGCACATCAGCGTCAACGATGAACTCATCCATTAAACGGGGTGTCCACAAACTTTTGGACATGCATCAAACCTGTATTTTTCAATCAGTGATCAATTGTTATGATGATTATTCACAGAAATGTTCCCTTAGAGGCACAATCAAACACAATTTGGAAACAATCACACATGCGTGCACACACACACACACACACACACACACACACACACACACACACACCAGTGAGCAGGCAGGCCTGGTCTTGTTAGTGAGCCATGCTGAATGATAATGAGAGATTCATTTCCCAGCAGTGCTACAGTGTTGTGATCATATTCACGGCTGGAGCGAGCGCTGAAGAAGCTGAGGGGTCCCTGTCAGGGCTTTAAACTCCTCCCAGGTGGGAAAAGCTGCCACTGTCAGACTGCAGCAGATTCCAATTAGTGCAACCAATTACATCCCGGTTTTAATTCACGGCACTGACACAGGGCTGCAGATGGACCGGCCAGATGGACATATGGTAAACACAGCGTCTGCGTAGGTGAGTGTGGGCGGGTGGAAGGCCGACGCACGCTTAACTAATGAGCAGGGACTAGAGAACGGGACACGACCAAGTATAGACATGCATATCGCTGCTGTCCAATGAAAACCACGTCTCTCCGTTTTGCTCTGTTTTTTGGTTCGGACCCTGTAGCTGCTCCCTACACGGTGTCCATAATTCTGGATGAACAGGCCAACAGAAATGAAACTGGGTGAATGAATGACATTCCCGAACTCTGGGAGGTGGTTAAGCAGTCTAATCCGAAACGTTCTTGGTTGAAAGTGACGTGACCGACCTAGTGTTTCCTCGCTGGTGGGCTTAGAACAGGTGTATTAACAGACTAGATTCAATGAGAGAGAACCTTATTGATCCCTTGGGAGGGTTCCTCAGGGAAATTAAGGATTCATTCATATGGAATTGGGATGTCGTGAGGTGGCCATAGGTTCGTCGTGAATTTCGCGTCGGCTTTGGACGCAACTCAGCCAATCAGATTTCCCGCAGTGTTATGCACAGAGGTTCTCGTTCAGCTGCGCCAAAGTTCGGTAGTGCAGATAATACAGATACAAACATAAACAATAGAAAATACAGTGAAAAAAGAAAAGGACAAGGCAGCGATGAACCGTAAACGTTCACGTCTTCCACCTTAATAATGACATGAACCAGTCGAGCATGCAGAGCAGATCCTCAACTGCTGCCAATCATGCAGTCCGAACCAGCAGCCATCGGTGTGGCCTACACATCATCATCCGTCCCAGGCCAGACCATGCAGAGCGACGCCCCAGAGCCAGATATATGATCCAGACTGTACGCAGCACGTTATGGAGGACGAACAGCATGCCGTCCACAGTACCTTCAGTAAACCTCTGTAAGGGAGTTTGGGAGCGTCGGAGTTAAAGTCAAGCTGCTGACTCTTTAGGGAAAGTGAGGGAGGGAGAAAATGCGGCATTGTTAATGTGACGAGGGAGTGAGTGTGTGGGTGTGTGAGTGTGTGACAATGCAGTTCACCAAACGTTTGGAAACAAATATAACTTAAAACTTGAAATGTGCATTAGACTCCGTAACACCTGCATACCAGCAGAACTTCAGTTTCCACAGTTATGACGCCAAAAGGTATGTTTTTAAAGTTTAAAGTCATTTCTCTAATATTTAATGGCTCGTAAAAAAGGTTGACAGTTCAGCTCTGCTGTGCCCGTAACTCCACCTCAATTGATGATGAAATAAAGAATGTCCCATTGGTGGTCGTGGTTATAGCTGAAGCAGAAAAGCCTCTGATTGGCTGCTTTCTACCTTGATCACGCTGTATTGTTCTAATGACAATGTCTCTGCATGGAGGTGTAGAGGTTCCTAATGGTGTCCTGTGATGAGCCATCTCATGCAGCTTGAATGTTCTCACTCAGTTCTGCAGATGGTGCGGTAGGGGTGGAGTGTTGATAGAGCGTCCAATAGCATCCACACATTTTCAATCAGGGACAGGTCTGGAGATGTGACCGACCACGGCGTCGTATCTGTGTCTTCAAGAAGAGATCTTGAATATGTGGACAAGGTTGTCCTGTTGCAGAACCTTAACATAACACTGAACTCAAGGTTCCTGTAATGAAGACCAAAGGTGACCATCGTATGAACCATGAGACCAGACCTTCTGGACGTGATTAGTAACAGCAATTTTGCTGACCATGGTGCCTCCACACACCAGGACGAAAGAGGGACTCGTCACTGAAGGTGACCTGCTGACCATTCTGAGTGTCTCAGACAGTGAGGTATGACACCACTGCAGTCAGCTGATTCATTCTGGGTGCAGCTATTTTTAGATGATCAGTGAATTTGCAAAACACTGCTATGAAGCTTATGAGCTGATTATAGTGCTTTTTGATTTGACTAAATATTGTGTCAAATGTTTAGTCTACGGTTCCTCTCCTGTTGTGGTTACTGTTTTCTTCTGCAGGTTTGGACCTGAACTGATCTTATCATCTGCACCTGTTTTGAAACAGCTCCAAGAAGCATTCCTTAGTATTGGGACGGTCACGGTTTCTTCTGAAATGAAGGGTAATAAATAGTTGATCCTGCTTTTGTTGGAGTAACTGTCAGATGTTGGTGGATCACCACCGTACCTCATCCCCAGCTCCCCAACTCGTTCAAAAATTCTGGATGGAGCTTCTTAGTCCCAGAGAACACAGTTCCACTGCTCCACAGCTCAATGCTGGGGGGCTTTATATATATATGCTCACGATATAGTGCACATCAAAAGATCACTGCTTGCTTCCACACTTTGAGACGGTAATGTACGTCATTAAACTCAGATTATACACATTTCATTAGGAACAGCCAGTCACAGATGTTCACACAAGGCGAGAAAGGTGAAAGGACACTTGGAGAACGGTTCTCTTCCGTTTCATTTCTCCACGATGAAAGAAGGGCCTGAAGAAAGCCGTAAAAATAGGTCATTTACTACCTCACCTCTCCTGCCTTCCGGGAGCATAAAACGTCATTAACGGCTCTCTGAACTAACAGCCTCCACTTATCCTCGGACTCACCGTTAACCTCAGACCTGCTTCATAAAGCAGCTGAGAATACAATGTGTCAGACGATTCTATCAGTACATTCAGCCGCACAGGCTCTGCTACGACTGCAATCCTCCACACATGCAGAGCAGAAGAGAACAAACACACTCCAGAGTGCATAAAGGAAGCCCGGGGAGTGATGCACAATGCACTTACGGTTACGCTGACGTGCCAGTCATGGGACAGCAGTACATAAAGACGACATAAATGATCAGATGTCGAATGAGGCAGAAGAAGGGAAATTCCATTTCTGAAGTTGGTACCGATAATATGTCATAGAAGGCATTACCAGCCACAGTGGACAGTGCAGTGGCTGCCAAAGTACGCTGAAAGAAAAATGACCAGATGCCTCTGGAGATGACCAGATGCCTCTTCTTTCATGGGATATGGGAGCAGAAGGTCAACCACAGTGCCTCTGTTAACATCAAGCTTCACCTTCACCTACAAGACTGGGAACATGGGACATTGTCCGATGAGTCGTGGTACCAATTGTGGAGCTGATGGTAGGGTTTGTGTGTGGCGCAGATCCAATGAGACCATTGACCCCAGCTGTTAATGAAGGCTGGTGGTGGTCCCATACTGGTGTGGGGTGTATTCTCCTCGCATGGGTTGAGACCACTGGTCCACCTAAACACATCATTGACCGGTGCCACTGCGTTTCACTGCTTGGTGGCCATTTCGGGCCCAAGCTTTCCAGACTTGGTTCTATTCCTGGAACACGTGATGCTGTGGATCAACGAAAGTTAAATGGCTGCACAACTTCAGAAATGGAATATTCCATCCATCTGGAACCCATTATCAAATCATTATACATCTCCTTGCTATGAGCACGCTGGCCAGTGTTCGACCTCACAATGTATACAGGTGTGTGTTGCCAAGCCAACCCTGAGGTAACGCCCCTCCAAAACCAATATGCATACTGATATCACATGACTTGGCATGTCAGTGCATAGTTGTGATATTAATATCTAGAACGATTAGGGTTATTTCAGGGATTCTGCTAAAGTCAAATAAGTCATTCCTGTGAACCCAATCAGACCGTTAACTGGGCAGCTAACGTTGGCGCTCCAGCACCTGGATGCAGGACAGGGAGCGGTCAGACTCACAAACAGAGTTCTACAGAGAGAAGGAGTGTTTTCACTAAAGACAAGACCAGACGCCCTCCGCTCCCTCACGTTCCCACAGTCGAAACTGCCCTCGAACACACTCTTCAGAGGAAATCAGGGGAGAGAAGGTCAGTGAGGTGGGCCTTCTGGACCAGGCTGGAGCTACTGGACCAGTGAACCTACTCTATTCAAAACATCCGACTGTGTAAATAAATAAAGTTCAGTATCGGTACTGCTGATCTGATCAATTATACAATTACTTATATAAATACTCATAATTACTTATACCAACCATATAATTACTACGGCTGTCAAATTATTACAATTATAAAGAAATGTGTTTTCAGCTCAGCTCCTCCTCAACGACCGTACAGATCATATATATCATATATACGGTCAGCAGCTCAGCTCCTCCCCAACGACCGTAGAGATCATATATATCATATATACGGTCAGCGCGTCATGTAACAGCAGGATCAGCGCTGGGGTGTATTTTTGGAGGTGAAAGAGTGTCAGAGATCAGGCAGCTTAAGAAGAAAGAAGCAATATAAAGAGTCAATATGCACATATGACTTGTGTCCTTTGGGAATGAGGGGTCAGGAGCTGGGAACAGATTGGATGAGGACGGAGCCGCAGTGCTTACCGGAAGATTCCTAGCAGAGTCGAGATAAACAACCAGCAGAGCAGAAGACAGACTTTCATTAGTCCTGATACTCCTCAAAGCCTGGGAGAGAGAGCGAGAGAGAGAGAGAGAGAGAGAGAGAGAGAGAGAGCGAGAGAGAGAGAGAGAGAGAAAGACAGCAAGAGAAAGACAGAGAGAGAGAGAGAGAGAGAGAAAGAGAGCGAGAGACAGAGAGAGAGAGAGAGAGAAAGAGAGAGAGAGAGAGAGAGAGAAAGACAGCGAGAGAAAGACAGCAAGAGAGAGAGAGAGAAAGAGAGCGAGAGAGACAGACAGAGGGAGACAGAGAGATTGAGTAAGAAAGAGAAAGAGGAAGGGGGGTGTCTATCTGTCTGTCTATCTCTGTCTGTGTCTATGTGTGTCTGTCTGTCTCTCTGTCTGTCTGTCCGACATCTGTGTGTCTGTCTGTCTATCTCTGTCTGTGTCTATCGCTATATCTGTTTGTCTATCTCTGTCTGTGTCTATCGCTGTGTGTGTCTGTCTGTCTGTCCATCTGACGTCTGTGTGTCTGTCTACTTCTGTCTGTCTGTCCGATGTCTGTGTGTCTCGCTGTCTCTCGGTCTGTCTGTCTGTCTGTCTGTCTAACACACAGTAAGGTGAAGGTTAAAGTTCAGGACTCAGAAGTCAGTTAAAGAGGTCAGTTGATTTCTGCACAAACACTGAAGTGAGTTTAATCCGACTGTGTTTCGTTTGTATTGTATTTCGGCTGATTGTTTAATGGGCTGTGATTTATCTGTGATATTGTTTAATTCATGAACTCCTTAAATAGACTCAAAATCAACCCACTCTCCTGCAGCACTGAGGGTGTGTGTGTGTGTGTGTGTGTGTGTGTGTGTGTGTGTGTGTGTGTGTGTGTGTGTGTGTGTACCTGATCTAGTTTCTCAGCTTCTGAATGCAGAAAGAGCCACTCCAGTCTCAGATGTAGTTTCCCACTGGAGACCTCCTCCAGATCAAACCACTGCAATAACCCAGATAACACACTCTTAGACTCAAACACACACACACACACACACACACACACACACACACACACACACACACACACAAAACCAAACAAATCCATCCTTTCTTAAAATATGTGGATCTTCAGGGTTTGGTGGAGAAATGTCTGAGAAACTTCGTCTGAAGATATCACTGTTGAGTGGGTGAAGGTCCAGCTGAAACCATTAGAAGCAGTTGCTCAGGAAGTGAAACTCAATGGAAACTAGACCCACCTCATCAACCTTCTGCTCCTTATGAAGCTCTGTTAGGTCAATCATCAGACTGGAAAACAGAACCACAGTCATTAGACTCATACAGAACCCTTATACACTTCTCAATCACACTTATACAGAACCCTTATACACTTCTCAATTACACTTATACAGAACCCTTATACACTTCTCAATTACACTCATACAGAACCCTTATACACTTCTCAATTACACGCATACAGAACCCTTATACACTTCTCAATCACACTCATAGAGAACCCTTATACACTTCTCAATTACACTCATACAGAACCCTTATACACTTCTCAATTCAGGTTTATGAACTAACCCACCAACCAAATTAAACCGTATTCCATTCTAAGTTTATAGAAACAAGAACTATGATCTTCCATCACTTAGACACCTTCGTCTTGTAGCTCCAGTTTAAGAGAAAAGAAGCCAAACGTGAGACACCAACCATGTCCTGACTGATGGACTACGTTTGGGGTGAGAGGAGGAACTGAATCAATGAGATCTTTGCTTGTACAAATGCAGTCTGATCTATGTTATATAAACTGAGACTGGCACCGGGTCCTGCAGACGCCAGTGTTTCTTCCTCAGCCGGCCGAGCTGAACTTCTAAAGGCTGTGGGCAGTAGAATGATGCTCCTGCATCTCTGATTTAAACCTTTTACAGCCTCATTAACCTGTGGTACACTCGTCCTTCAGCATTCCTTTATCAATTAGTCCCTCAAGCTCCCAAACGTCTTCCTCAGCAGACCAGCAGCGAATGCACACACGTAAAGAGCAGCGAATGGTACCTGCCCAAGAAGTCGTCTTTGTCTGGGTCTTCATCAAACAGCTCTATCTCCAAGTGCTGTCCAGAGTGTTCATATACCATTGCCTGGAGAAACACACACACACACACACACACACACACAGGTCACAAAGTTCTAATGAAAATGTACTGGAGACCCTAGCTGTGATGGGTGTATAAGGATGATGAATGTGGTGTGAGATCGACCGAGGCTGACCATGGTTGAAGGCTGATTCCTGAGGCTGAATATTGATGACGCAGGTAGAACACTGCGGTTGATTGAGGTTGAAGACACACTGGAGACTCAGATAATTAAGGTTTATCTGGATATCCAAGGACGCTTTACGATCAGCACTCTTCACACTCCGCCAGCACACACCAGTGAATACCGATGACGGAGACTGAGGTGGAGTGCTGAGCTTAAACATGTCCTTTATGTGATTTGTGAAATTCTTGATTAGTAGGGTTTGTAAGTAAGATGGTAGTTTGGTGGATTACTGTAAGCCAGTGTGTGAAGAGGGATCATTATCCAGAGAGTACGGAGAGCAGGGGTCTTTACATGCCAGTCTGTAAACTGCATCACTGTAATCAAACAGAGGAAGAACCGTCCTCTGGACCAGTGTGAGTTTGTCAGTGCGGGTGAAAGCAGAACGATTTCTATTTAGGGAACCGAGCTCTGCCTCAACCTTCGCTTGTAGTTTATTGATGTGAGTGGAGAACGAACAAGAGCTGTCGAACCAAATCCCTAAATATTTATATGTTCTGAGCTCAAGTGTCAGTGTTCAGGTTGTTGAAACTATAAAAACTGGTAATTGAGGTTGAACAATGAGGATAAACAATGAGGATAAACAATGCGGTTAAACGATAAGGCTGAACAATGAGGATGAATAATGAGGATGAACAATGAGGTTGAACAATGAGGTTGAACAATGAGGCTCAACAATGAGGTTAAACGATAAGGCTGAACAATGAGGATGAATAATGAGGATGAACAATGAGGATGAATAATGAGGCTGAACAATGAGGATGAATAATGAGGATGAACAATGAGGATGAACAATGAGGTTGAACAATGAGGCTCAACAATGAGGATGAATAATGAGGATGAACAATGAGGATGAATAATGAGGCTGAACAATGAGGATGAACAATGAGGATGAACAATGAGGTTGAACAATGAGGCTCAACAATGAGGATGAATAATGAGGATAAACATTGAGGTTGAACAATGAGGTTGAACAATGATGCTCAACAATGAGGTTAAACGATAAGGCTGAACAATGAGGATAAATAATGAGGATGAACAATGAGGTTGAACAATGAGGATGAACAATGAGGCTCAACAATAAGGTTAAACGATAAGGCTGAACAATGAGGATGAATAATGAGGATGAACAATGAGGTTGAACAATGAGGTTCAACAATGAGTTTAAACGATAAGGCTGAACAATGAGGATAAATAATGTGGATGAACAATGAGGTTGAAGAATGTTGGACACAGATAAGTGAGGCTGAAGTTAAACCTGATCATGTTGAATATTGAGTTGGATAACTAAAGTTAAGCATTACGGTTGATAACTGTGGTTCAGTACTGAGACTGATGATGGACAAGGATGGTGGACAATCAATGTAGAGAGTGGGTTCCTCTACTGGACACTGCTTCATCACATGGAGAGGATTTTGCGACTGACTCCTCTAATGAAAAGTCAATGGTTACAGACCAGTCTGGGGTTTATTCTCCCTGGTGATAAACTCAAATCAATTCTGGTAGAGAAAGATAATGAAGATGTTGCTGAGTCCTCAACTCACCTCAAACACCTCATTCCACTTGGGGTTCAGACACTCTTTAATGGTTTTGCTCTGGAAGAGTTGATTGGCCAGTTGCAGGACTCCGTAGGGGTCAGATTTGCCTTTTATCAAACCACCAAGAAACCTATCCTTCCCCTCCAGATCCTGAGCCTCCAAGAAGTGAATCCTCAACACACCCTGAAAATGCAGACAGAGAGACACAGTTAGAGACCAGGAGAACAGAGCTTGGTTCCAGATGTCTCCTGGACACCCCCAGCCAGAGCATGTGTTCAATTCCATCACCAGCACTGTTTTATATCAGTAATACTAGACTCACTTAAGTGATATTTTAATGAACACAGTGATGAAGACCACACCCCTGACCAGAAAATCATTACTGACACAGACGTGCAAATGCACACACAGTCTTGTTTAGTCCGTGTAGAGAAGTACTGCCAATAGAATAGGACTTGGGGGTATAAAGCCCCCCAGCATTGAGCTGTGGAGCAGTGGAACTGTGTTCTCTGGAATGATGGAGCTCCATCCAGCACTTTTGGGATGAGCTGGGGATGAGGTGGGGTGGTGCTTTTGAGCCCGTGTGTGTGTGTGTGTGTGTGTGTGTGAGGGTGTGAGTGTGTGATCACCTTCGGCATGGGGAAGCGGAGTTGCGAGAGCTCCATGTCGCTGATCAGGGGAATGGTGATTCTGTTTGGAAGCACCAGGTGGCTGTAGATGATGTCTTGAATGAGACTGTCTGACAATCCACTTACAACAGAACACACACACACACACACACACACACACACACATTATCTCACATCCTCATCTTTCTGTATAAATGTCACAAAATAGATGAATCGGTCCATAAAAAGTTGCCATGGTGACTCAGACATGATTCAGATCAATGCAGCTGACCTATCCTTGCCCCTCCCACAACTGTATTCTTGCATAGTTACGGTTGCCAGGTTGGACCTTCTTTATAGAAAGTGAAGAAAAATCCCTTAACCTGAAGTGCAGCACAGAACGCTTAAATATAGTCTCATTATAATTCAGTTATTAAAGGAAATAAACGGGTGCAGGGCTTCATTACACTCTCACACACTATCCCATTAGAAGCTTCATCACCTGGAGGCACCCCTACCCTACTCCCAACACACCGGCTTCAGCTCATTAACAAGCCCTTCAGAGGTGTGTTAAAGGAGGGAATCCATTAAAATGTGCAGCGAGGACGTACACGAGGACAGTAAACAACAAACCCCTGTCTCCAAACAGCTGAAATCCTTAAAGCAAAAAAGTCCTTTTACACGGAGAGAGAGAGAGAGAGAGAGAGAGAGAGAGAGAAAGAAAGAGAGAGAAAGAGAGAGAGAGAGAAAGAAAGAGAGAAAGAGAGAGAGAGAGGGAGAGAGAGAGAGAGAGAGAGAGAAAGAGAGAGAGAGATAATCAGGGTGGAAAGGTCTATGTACTGAGATAATTCTCTCTCTAATGGAGGGCAAAAGCCACAGAAAGAATTCTTTCCAACATGCACACACGTGTGTGTGTGTGTGTGTGTGTGTGTGTGTGTGTGTGTGTGTGTGTGTGTGTATGTGTGTGTGCTCTCCACAGTTGGCAGTGTGACTAGGTGTCTAAAAGTGTCCAGTGAGATGCTGAAAGCTGAAAGTTGCTGCTGTCCACTGAGATCATCATTACCGCAGCTTCTCTCAGCAGCAGAACACGGTCAGTGGATCAATAGTCATCAATAAAATAGAAATCAGCAGCCCTGACCGCAACAAGAGTCCTCACTGGGCCATGGATGTCCTGAATGCTGATACCATCCATGAGGTAGAAAGTTCCCAGAATCAGCGATGCTGACTGTTCCACGATCAGCGATGCTGACTGTTCCACGATCAGCGATGTTGACTGTTCCACGATCAGCGATGCTGACTGTTCCAGAATCAGAGCTGCTGACTGTTCCAGAATCAGAGATGCTGACTGTTCCAGAATCAGTGATGCTGACTGTTCCAGAATCAGAGATGCTGACTGTTCCACGATCAGCGATGCTGACTGTTCCAGAATCAGAGCTGCTGACTGTTCCAGAATCAGCGATGCTGACTGTTCCAGAATCAGAGCTGCTGACTGTTCCAGAATCAGAGCTGCTGATTGTTCCAGAATCAGAGATGCTGATTGTTCCAGAATCAGTGATGCTGATTGTTCCAGAATCAGAGCTGCTGACTGTTCCAGAATCAGAGCTGCTGACTGTTCCAGAATCAGCGATGCTGACTGTTCCAGAATCAGCGATGCTGACTGTTCCAGAATCAGCGATGCTGACTGTTCCAGAATCAGTGATGCTGACTGTTCCAGAATCAGTGATGCTGACTGTTCCAGAATCAGAGATGCTGACTGTTCCAGAATCAGAGATGCTGACTGTTCCAGAATCAGTGATGCTGATTGTTCCAGAATCAGTGATGCTGACTAGGCTAGGAATTAGAAAGTGTTACTTGTGGTGTGTTATTATCCAGATGACGGTCTGATTTAATCTGGTTTGCTATTATACCAGTGCTCCATTCACAGCTCAAACTGTTGCTGGGCAACAAGGATTACAAGACCAGCTCACAATTTCCTAAAAACCCACCAGCGCCCTCTTATTGTACAGGGACGGGCCACAGCATATGGTCTTGCGGCATACGCATTGATCAGCCATAACAATAAAACCACTGGCAGCTAAAGTCAATAACACTGATGATCTGGTTCCAGTGGCTCCTGTGGAGAGCTCCAGGTCTTCATGGTGATGTGTTGAAGCAGGAAAAATGTACAAGTGTACAAATCTGAGATACTTTGAGAAGATCATCTCTGATGTTCCAAGACAACTGGGTCAGATCATCACCAAAACATCAGGCAGGTCATCAGACAAGATACCACAACACACCTTCAGGGGTTTGGCCTCGATGGATCAGAGTTGTTTTGGCAGCATGAATAGGACCATCAGAATATTTCTCAGGGCTGCTGACTGCGTCAAAACCAGAGCTGCTGGTTTCTCCAGATTGGTCCAGATCAGGACTGCTGATTGTTTCAGAATCAAAGCAACTAATTACTGCAGACTGTTCTAGAATCAGAGCTGCTGATTGCTCTAGAATCAGAGCTGCTGACTTCCCTAGAATGAGAGCTGCTGGTTGCTCCAGAATCAGCTGCAGAAAGTTTCAGGATCAGAGCTGCTGATTGCTCTAGTATCAGAGCTGCTAATTGCTCCAGAATCATCTTCAAAATCAGAGCTGCTGGTCCTGTTTCTTGCTTTAGCGTATGGGACAGTGGAAGTTTATGGGACCAGCAGAGTATTTAATCGTCTGGCTGATCAGTGTAGATAGATTTTTCACTGAACTGTTCTTTGAAACGTGGTCAGGCTGAGCCAGCGAGCTCTGCTGAAGGAAATAAGTAGGAGCGCTAGTGATGTATAAGAGCCAACACAAGCTTCCAACACAAGCACAGCTCTCTGCTTAGAAGACCACCTATAAATCCTGAGGAAGGCTTATTTATTTCATCGACATGCTCTTTATCGTGTTGACTGTCTGCCGAGGCCACGGCCAGCAGAGCTCTGTTTAATAACAGCAGCAGGACGGAATGAAGGACTGCTGTTTAAAGGGTGTCGTTCCAGACAGTAGAAAAACAGAATCGATGATGAAGACGTTTAGGAACCTTCTGCTCCACCTTTTGTTCTATTATTCCACAACTCTCCCGTTATTTACGTCTTGCTGCAATTCTCGCAATGAACAGCATCCATCTGTTCCTGAATCTACTGGTTTTCTTTGACCAGTGTCCATTCTGACACTGAATGCTGGTCATTAATATACACTACATTAGTGTAGCTCAACCCTGGTGCTAGAGGCACCCCTGCCCTGCAGGTTTTTAGCTTTAACACACCGTCTGCCACTCAGAAGGGCTGGTGAACGAGCTGATTAGAGGGGTAGCACGGGGAAAGCACTAAAACGTGCAGGACAGGGTGTCTCCAGGACGAGGGTTAGGGAACTCTGCTCTAGAAAATGCAGCAGGTGAGTCAACATGTTCAGAACTGATGAAGCAATGGTTATTTGATTACTCTGGACCCTTGATGACATCAGCTCTATAAAAAGCCCAATCTGTCCCAACCTGTCCCTCACTGAGGGCT
Source organism: Acestrorhynchus altus (assembly GCA_034509495.1). Classification (NCBI taxonomy): domain Eukaryota; kingdom Metazoa; phylum Chordata; class Actinopteri; order Characiformes; family Acestrorhynchidae; genus Acestrorhynchus; species Acestrorhynchus altus. The sequence continues at coordinate 1,898,138 of CM067524.1, forward strand.
CTCCAGGTGGTCAGACTCTCAAGCTTCAGTGTGGGTATCATGTCTCCAATCTGTAATGTGTAACCTGAGAGACGTTAGAGCGCATACACAGTAGGGGTGGACGATGCGACCAGTTTATCACACAGAATTTAAGAATTCGGGAGGTCAAAAATTGTGGTTTAAGGTTAAGGTTTATCTAAATCAGGTTGACACCAAAACCCAGTGTTTCTGAACCCTGGTCCTGGAGGCACCCCTGCCCTGCACATTTCAGCTATAGCACAGCCCCTGCGACTCTGAAGAGCCTGTTAATCATATGATTGGTCGAATCAGGTCCTGGAGGCACCCAGGTTCTCAACAGGGTTAAGAAACAATGGCAGCAGGTCATCTTCAGTGACACGTCTCTTAATTTCCCTGAGGGAACCCTCCCAAGGGATCAATACAGTTCTATCTATCTATCTAAGTCTTGCTTTCCTCTGAAGACGACTAATGAATCTGTGTGAGGAGGTACCGTGGTGAGCGCCAAGATCAATGTTTTATTGTCACATGTCAAACATCCAGAAGGCCTAATGTCAGATCACCTTCAGTCTTCATTACAGACACTTTGAGTCCAACGTTACGTTAATGAGGTTCTGCAACCACTGATTCTACCTTTTCTGAACACTCCGGTGCTCTATTCCAACAGGACGACGCTCGTCCACACACTGCTGCTGTCTCAAGATCTCGTCTTGAAGACACAGATACTACGCCGTGGTCGGTCTCATCTCCAGACCTGTCCCTGATTGAAAATATGTGGGATGCTATTGGACGCTCTATCAACACTCCACCCCTACCACACCATCTGCAGAACTGAGTGAGAACATTCAAGCAGCATGGGATGGATCATCACAGGACACCATTATGAACCTCTACACCTCCATGCAGAGACGTCTGGCATGTTGCGTTAAAACCAATGCCATGCAACAAAATGCACTGACTGAGACAGGTTTATACTGGTCTTGGTCTTATATCCTTAATATGAGCAGGTGGAAGCACAGACAGTAGCTGACTCATGATCAGCAGTGTTGAGATCTTCCCTGCTCAGTCCCTATAAAGTTTAGGAGCAGATGCAGGAGCAGCTGGGTTGTAATGGGCACTGTGGGCTTGTTAGTGTGGGTCTTTGCTGAACCGAAGTTGATCAGACATTTCTTCTCAGCAGCCTCATCAACAGCCTTCTACTTGAGCAGGACAGTTTGGAGATGGAGGACAGAAAGAATTGCAGGAAAGGACTGCGCTTGATTGGGGTTCTGATCTCCACAGCTAAGTTCTCCTGATTCAGTGTGTGGAAGGTTTAGAGCTGAAGCACTTCCAAATTAAATCCTCTACCATATGAAAGCCTGGTACAAGTGGATCAGACACAGCAGTGCTGCTGGAGTGTTTAAACACTGTCCACTCACTGTCCACTCTATTAGACACTCCTACTGAGTGTCTCCACCTTGTAGATGTAAAGTCAGAGACAGAAGCTCATCTGTTTCTGCACAGTTTGTGTTGGACGTCCTCTAGTCCTTCATCAGTGCTCACAGAACGCTGCTCACAGGACGCTGTCGGCTGGACGTTTCTGGTTGGTGGACTGTTCTCGGTCCAGCAGTGACACTGAGGGGTTTAAACACTCCAGCAGCACTGCTGCGTCTGATCCACTCGTACCAGCTCAACACACACTAACACACCACCACCACGTCAGTGTGACTGCAGTGCTGAGAACGACCCACCACCCACATCATAGCTGCTCTGTGGTGGTCCTGTGGGGTCCTGATCATTGAAGATCAGGGTGAAAGGAGGAGAATAAAATTAAACTAGACTCCAGTCTTCCCTGGACAGTAAAGGCAGTTACCAAAAACAAAGCACTGATTTGAGAAGAGACAATGAATGAACGGGTGTCCCAATACTTTTGTCCATGTAGTGTAAGACTCATAGTGTATTACTGCAGTTTAAAACACGTATTTGGAACAAACAGACCCTGTCTGAAGATGCGTAAGAGCCTGAAGGCTTCTCACTGCTGTACATGTGTGTACAGTGTGTGTGTGTGTGTGTATGTGTGTGTGTGTGTGTGTGTGTACAGTCCTATAAAAGTGAAATATGGTGGGGATCATTAGAGCTGTGCTGTGTGTGCTGTGTGTGGGATCTATACGGGGGTCTGCAGAGTGTAAGTGGATGATCTGTCTGCAGGGCTGTGAGCAATAACTGTAAATTTGCAGTTCCACGCGAGAGCTCAGCGCTTTCACACCAGCTCAGCTCTCACTGATCTACACTGTGTTTATCTGCAGAGTCAGATAAAATAGCCATTAATGTTGCATTTAGCTTGAGGAACAGAACACACACACACACACACACACACACGCACACACACACACGCACACAAAGACACATGCACACACACACGCACACACACACGCACACACACACAAACAGGCACACACACAAACCTTTGGGGGCCTCTAATGCCATTTTAATACAGAGTGCTATAAAGCACCATGGTCCTATTTGATGTAGAAAACTGGTTCTTTAAGCTGCCGTGGTTCTATATAATAAAGAACCCTTAACGCTTAGAACATGAGATCGGAATTTCGTGGAACGTTACAAAGCATTTTCTAGGCTTCATAACATGAATGAATTATCAGTGAGTAATTAAATTCCATCTGAATTAAATCCCAGTTTAAGAGCCAAAACAGCTTCCAGTGCATGTTTATTGCTCCGTCCACGTGAACATGATCAACCTGCATACAGACTCTGACTGATCAGAGAGAGGGGGCGGGGCTGATGCTCAATCTGCATACAGACTCTGACTGATCAGAGAGAGGGGGCGGGGCTGATGCTCAATCTGCATACAGACTCTGACTGATCAGAGTCAAATCTGATTTAGAGGATTTAGAGAAATCTGATTCATGTACACAGCTTATTCTGATTTCTTTCAGTTCATCAATAAGTGAACATGTGCTCAATGATCCAGTCTTTACGGGAGTCTTTATCTCTGCAGCTGTCTGATTATTACAGAGTCGTGTGCGCAGCGTACTTAGATGGGATGGTTTGGAAGTTTGATTAGGAATCTGATAGAGCTGGAGTTTCGCTCAGGAATCAGATTTCTCAATGTTTCTTTTGCTTTGCGAGATTATTGGATCATTGCAATCTGGTTATGGTGTGACTCACGTAAACCACGAGCACACCTTCTGCCTTCCTTCCGCCTCGTTCACATTGAACTACGAGATTATTGGTTGCAAAGTCAGTCTCACTGATAAGTAAATCAACAATCACATGACGGCTGAAGGGACACAGTTTCTGCAGAATGCAGAGGAAAAGGGTTTATTATGTAAATAAGGTATTAATTATGCAATTATTCCAAAATATGATATCAGTCTAACGCGAGTCATAACTCTCTTCTGAAGGTTAAGTAGAGTCAGGATCTGGCTCCACGCCTCTGTTGTAAACCCAGTCTAAAGCACACACCGGAGAGCAATTCAGCCAGTCAACACTGCAGTGCCATTACAACAAGCCCAACAGCCTCCACTGGGAGTACTTATACACACACACACACACACACACACACACACACTGAAACTACAGCACTGCAGCCCCTACATTTATCCATCCATTCTTCTCTGTATGTTTGTGGACCTTCGAATTCAGCCTTCAGCTACTGTACGTTGCATTGCTGACACGAACGTGCAAATGCACACAGCTTGTCTAGCAGGATAAACTCTTGATTTAATACATTTGACTTCAGAAGAATCAATGAGCAGGCGTCCCAATACTTTTGCCTACATAGTGCATCTATCTCTCCATGGATTTGGAATCTGGAGAGCTAGAAGTCTCTAATCTTGCAGTGTAAACCATTCAACAACGTGACCTCAGGTTGCTTCTCATCATGAAGCCTCCTGAGGGTCTCTCTCTCTCTCGCTCTCTCTCTCACACACACACACACACAGAAGGAAAAACCCTCATTATCACTGTCGTCCAGCTGTGTCCAGTCACCTCACCTCCACCAAACACGCCACATGAGACTTCAAAACAACACCAGCAACCTGCCTACTAATGAGGCGAAGGGTCGGCCTGGAACCTGCGTCAGTGACTCGCTGTTAGATCTGCTTTTTGTTTTCTGTCGTAAAATATCATAAATACCACAGCAGTCCATTTCCAAAACTAAAACAGCATATACTGCATACCATAGCAACCACCTAGCGCACCGTAGTAACCCTATATCAAAATCATATCAACCACCTAGCAACCACATTGCAGCACCATGGCAACCACTTCGCATACCATAGTAACCACTTAGAAACAACACAGCAACCACCATCATCATCCACAAGGACTTACTTGAGGCCCGGAATATCCAAAAGATTAGTGAGTCCCGTCCAGCTGATGTCCACCAGCTGAAACAGAGAAAACACAACCTCACATATTTCACTTTCATTTTTCATTTCTCTAATTCTCCTGGACTGCTGCAGGATAAGTGGGCGGGGCTAAACTGCTGTATGCTGAATGGGCGTGGGTAACCTACAGCAGTACAGAGTAACAGGACACTAGAGCTTACAGTGTGCAACTGCTTCTGTATAAAACACACACACACACACACACACACACACACACACACACACACACACCATTGCTTTTCCCTCTCTAAGTCCTGGTCCATGAATAAGGTTGTCATGTACGTTTTACCAAATAAGAACATCTAGAGGATCGTGACAGTTTTGGAATGGAATTTCTCTCTTTCACACACACACACACACACACACACACACACACACACACACACACACACACACACACATTTCGGCCTTCGTTTTCAAGCAGCAGTTCTCCAGAAAAGCAGAGTAGGAATGTGAGTACAATGTTATTAATCTGTGCTTTATGGCAAAATGTACACTTTTCACACTTTCACTGTTTAGATTCACACTCAATATTTTTCACCATTTACAATTTACACTCTTTATATCTATTTATACACTAATATAAATACTAATTTACATTTTTCACTACCTGACACTTTTAACTATGTACATTATCACTCTGTACACTCTTCACTATCTAATTGTTCACCCTTTTCACTATTTCCTCTTCACACCTGTCGCTCTCTACGTTCTCTCTTTTCACTATTTACATTCTCACTATTTACTCTTTTCACTATTTACACCTGTAGCCTGTGTAATATTCATGAGTCTTCAGTGAGAGTCGAGATACAGGAGCGACTGTTGTGACTCCAGTCACCGATGAACTGAAATCTTGCGGCTGTTTGTTCATAAACAGAAACATCGTTCTATAGTTACCGTGTATCAGTTATCAGTGTTTATCTCTGAAGACTGTGAATCTCTCCTACAATCAGACCTTCTGCACTCAAATAATAACTCTAATGAGAAATTAATGACATGCCTAATGTGCTGGAACAGCAGCTCTGAGAGAGAACATTTATGAGCACAGATGATGGATGGTGTTCAGTGCTTCTGGAAACATTCACATTTTCTAATGTTACAGCCAAAATTCTACACACACACACACACACACACACACACACACACACACACACACACACACACACACACTACCCCACAACGTGAGAAAGGTTGGTTTGAAACCCATAAACACAACATGTACATAAGTTTTCACAGCCTTTGTTGTGATCATCCTTCAGATGTTTCTACAGCTTGATTGGACACCTGTGGTCAATTCGGTTGATTGGTCCCATAGTAGACAGTGCGGGTCTAAGGAACCGTCTGTAGACCTCTGAGACATGACTGTATGAAGAACCAGAGCTGGAGAAGGTACAGAAACATTTCTGCTGCATTGAAGATCCCGATGACAGAGGCTCCATCATCTCTAAATGGAAGACGTTTGCAACCACCAGGACTCTTCATAGAGCTGCCCGGTCAAACATGGTAGGGAGGTGACCAAGAACCCAATGGTCACTTTGACAGAGTTCCAATGTTGCTCTGTAGAGAGAGGAGAACCTTCCAGAAGGACAACCATTTCTGCAGCACCCCACCAATCAGGCCCATGTCTGGAGGAATACACTGCTCATCACCGAGTCAATACCATTCCTACAGTGAAGCGTGGTGGTGGCAGCAGCATGCTGTGGGATTGTTTCTGCAGCAGGAACTGGGAGACCAGTCAGGGTTGAGGGAACGACGACTGCAGTCATGTATCATCCTTGATGATAACCTGCTCCAGAGCTCTGGACCTCAGACTAGGACAAAGGTTTATGTTCCAGCAGGACAACGACCCTAAACACACAGCCAATATAACAAAGGAGCGGCTTCAGGACAACTCTGTGAATGTCCTCGAGCGTCCCAGCCAGAGCCCAGACTTGAACCTGATTGAACATCTCTGGAGATCTAAAAATGTCTGTGCACCGGCGCTCCTCATCCACTCCGATGGAGTTTGAGAGGTTCCACAAAGAATGAGAACCTTCCCAACAACAGGTGCCAAGCTTGTAGCAAAACACTCTGAATGACTTGAGGCTGTAATTGCTGCTCAAAGTGCTCCAACAACGTTCTGAACAAAGGCTGTGAAAACTTACACACCTTCTGTTTTTGTGTTTTCATTTTTAATAAAGATTTCAAACGAACTTTTCTCACTTTGACGTCGTGCGGTTTTGTGTGTAGATATACGTTACGTCAAAAAGTGAAA
>CM067524.1:1907273-1929773 GCA_034509495.1 Acestrorhynchus altus
TCGTACCAGCGACACACACTAACACACCACCACCATGTCAGTGTGACTGCAGTGCTGAGAATGACCCACCACCCACATAATATCTGCTCTGTGGTGGTCCTGTGGGGTCCTGATCATTGAAGATCAGGGTGAAAGGAGGAGAATAAAGTCTGCAGAGAAACAGATGAACTACAGTCTGTGATTATAGAACCACAAAGTGTGTGATGTTATGGGTGATCAGTGTATTTAAATTAAAGTACAGTTTAATATTGATAGATCTGTCTGTGCACATTGTGTGTGTGTGTGTGTGTGTGTGTGTGTGTGTGTGTGTGTGTGTGTGTGTGTGTGTGTGTCATCCGGTTCCTTCAACAGCACAAGGGCATTTCAGCATTTGGTTACATTCCCCACTATAAATACACGCGGACCCATTCTTTATAAATAGGCCGTGTTCAGACGAGGATCATTCCTTCCAGGAAACATAAAGCAGACGTCAGAGCGGAGTTAAAGGCTTTCTCCACCACCTTCACACGCAGCCACCTCAACACCCTCAACACCCTCAGTTACATCATCACTGTAGGTTGGCAAGGTGATGGTAACGGGCTTTGTGTTCAATTTAGTCGCGGTTGTACCTCTAACACGGACATCCACTGTGTCCAAATAGTTGTGGACACCTCTTCTAATGAGTGCATTCAGATGCTTTAAGTTGCACCCATTGCTGACACAGATGTGCAAATGCACACTTGTCTCTCTGGAGGAGACAAACAAACATGGATGTCTAACATCAGGTGAGTTGGGGGGGGGGTCACTCGAGGGCACTTCAGTCATGTCCTGCCAGGGATTCGATCCAACAACCATCCAATAACAAAGGCTGGTTCCCGAACCTCCAGACCACTGTGCTCCAGAATCTAGTAGGTCTTCACTGGACAGTAGAGACAGTTACTCCAACAAAAGCAGGATCAACTCTTTTTAATGCCCTCAGTTTGAGAAGAAACGGGTGTCCCGATACTTTTGTCCATATAGAGGATGACGGGCCTCCACAAGCCAATCCATCAATTAATTAATCAATAAATGAACCCCATGTGTGGAAGGTACCTGTATGCTCTTGATCCCAGCTTTGCAGTAGTAGCGCTTGATGTCCACATCAATCTCGGTGTTCGCAGCGAAGCTGAGAAGATAAAAAGGAGCAAAGTGATTCGGCCGAGCACTCAGATCACACAGGTCCAACTAAAGCGAGGGACATAGGGATCACCTGATCTGGAGGTCCATGATGATCTGCCGTTTGTCCACGTTCTCTGTGTAAACCTTGACCCCATTGACCCTGAGAGGCTAGAACAGAAACACAGTTGTCCCATCACTACTGTGTGTGTGTGTGTGTGTGTGTGTGTGTGTGTGTGTGTGCATTCTGTCTTAAACATGGAAACTATTTTGAGTGACTGTCCAGCAGACAGCTGCCTGTCCTGACCGCTGCTGCTGTAAGTCAGTGCACAGAACATATCAAACACAGAACCGTCTAAAAACCACACCACCGTTCCCTTTCCTACGTTTCCTGCGTCCTCCATTCTTTCCAGAAGACACACTTTCACTGTTTCTGCAGAAATCTATTCAAGATCAGAAACACCACCTCACCTGTTAAACATGGTGGTGGAGGTGTTACGAAGTCTGCGAGTCTGAGGTGTTACCTCCTCCCCAAGATCCATAACCTACCAAATATTATTCCTATAGTGCTTTTAACAACGAAGGGCAAGGAGGAAGAAACCTTGAGAGGAACCAAGACTCAAACATGGAACCCATCCTCCTCTGGTGGACATAAAGCACTAAAAGGAGTAGATCAATACAGAAGTGTAGCTGACAGTGCAAGGAGGTCGAGAATGAGTCAGGAGACAATGCAAGAGGGTGTAGGACACAAGCTCAGCGTTAACATGGAAGTCCAGGCAGGTTAAACAGTCGTAAGCTGTCTCCGAAACACCACCGTATCTGTTAAACGTAGTGGTGGGGGTGTTCGGAAATCTGCAGGAGATCTTTCCTGACCTCACAATTCAGTCTGAACCATCTGCAGACCAACACGATTCAGTCTGAACCATCTGCAGACCAACACAATTCAGTCTGAACCATCTGCAGACCAACACAGTTCAGTCCGAACCATCTGCAGACCAACACAGTTCCGTATAATTTGTTCGGAATCATTTTTAATCAAACTCAGCACAAAGCTTCAGGATGCGACACTGGAGGGATAAACTGACGTTATTCTGAGCTCAGCAGCTCTGCAACTGGAGCATGACCTACATACACTGTTAGAGGCTCTCTCTCTCTCTCTCTCTCTCTCTCTCTCTCTCACACACACACACACACACTCAGAAATAATTCAATAAAGAGATATGTTAAAGTGCAGTATGAATGGGAAAGAGGGAGGATTTGGGATGTGTGTGTGGAGTGTGTCTGACAGAGAAGTGGATTGCATCAGAGTCTTGTTACACACCAGCTCGTAAGACTGGTTTCAGATTAAACAAGCATGTGTGTGTGTGTGTGCGCGTGTGTGTGTGTGTGTGTGTGTGTGTGTGTGTGTGTGTGTGTGTGTGTGTGTAAGCAACATGAAAGATGAAAGATTATACAAGGGACCAAGCACTTCTGTGGAATCAGCAGCTGATAGGAATCTCCTCTTCCTCCTCTCAGTGTGGCAGGCAGCGACACAGCTGAGGAACATCTGATGGCAACCGTTCAATTTTAGATCCAACATGAGGCAACGTGTGTGTGTGTGTGTGTGTGTGTGTGTGTGAAATAGAACCCCCTGACAAGAATGAAACCTTATTAAGCCTTTAATGGTGACCCACCGCTGGAGTTCTTTTAGTCCATTTTTAAACTATTCTTATTTGCATCCAGATCCATAAGTATTTGGACAGGGACGTGATGTTTGTCATTTTTGCCTATGTGTCTGTGATGTCTCCTTCTGCAGGCCTCAGAGGGGCGGGATGGCACATCGTGAGGTCATGTGCTTCAATGTGCCACCACTCAGGTTCATCCATTATCCTCAGCTGTGGCTCATTTCAGATCTCAGTGAAGAAAGCCTTTCAGGGCAGCCTGGTGGTTCGGGAACCAGCGTTGTGACTGGAAGGTTGCTGGTTGGATTCGTTGAACATGACTGAAGTGCCCTACAGCAAGGCCCTTAACTTCCCAGCTGCTCCGTGGGCTCCATGGATAGGGTTGCCCACCACACCGGGCACGTGTGCTCAGTGCTCCATAGGGCAGCTGTGGCCTGGTGGTTCAGGAACCATCCTTGTGACTGGAACTGGCAGGACATGACTGAAGTGCCCTTGAGTACGGGATCTGAGTGAGGTGAGTGCTCGTTGCTAAGTGTGTGTGTGTGTGTGTGTGTGTGTGTGTGTGTGTGTGTGTGTGTTTCACTGGGTGAACGGGTTAAATGTGGAGGACATATTTCCCGGTGTGTAGCTGGTTGCCAGATAACCCAAGAGAACTTTGTCTCACCAACTGAACCAACAGCCAGCAGGCCAGTGACGTGAAACTTGGGGATGCTGTACAGGAAACAATGTGTCACTGTCCAAATATTTTTGATCCTGACTGTAGATAAAGTGTTTACAGGACTGAAACGGTGATGACATAACACCCGAATAACGTCTGTGTGTTATAAAGCTCATTGTGGCGAGATACCTTATCCCCCAGATCTATCTTGGTGAAGGCGAAGGTGCTGAGATGAGAGCTGACTCCTTTCACCGTCGGCTCGATGGTCTCCTTGAAGAGCTTCTCCACAAACTGGCAGGCATACGGCCACATCTGCTTCACCGTCTGCACCGAGATCACAAACACCACACAACACACACTTTAATCTAAACAGAGCCACAGCAGAACACACACCTCAGCTCTGGCTTCTCAGTCTGGGTTCCTCTGGGTTTCATGTCACATTGTCAGCTCTGATGTACTTTATGTTGCTGCAGAACCAACAGTATTGGGACACTCATTCACAGTCTCTTCTAGTTGTGTGAGGGTTAACGGTGGTCTGGATCTGTGTGAGGGTTAAAGGTGGTCTGGAGTTGTGTGAGGGTTAACGGTGGTCTGGATCTGTGTGAGGGTTAACGGTGGTCTGGATCTGTGTGAGGGTTAACGGTGGTCTGGAGCTGTGTGAGGGTTAACGGTGGTCTGAATCTGTGTGAGGGTTAACGGTGGTCTGGAGCTGTGTGAGGGTTAACGGTGGTCTGGAGTTGTGTGAGGGTTAACGGTGGTCTGGATCTGTGTGAGGGGTTAACGGTGGTCTGGATCTGTGTGAGGGTTATTGGTGGTCTGGGGCTGTGTGAGGGTTAATGGTGGTCTGGAGCACGCACACACACACACACACACACACACACACACACACACGCAGACCTGAAATATCTCAATTTTAGAAGGGGGGGGGGAGTTACAGAAGAGAGAGAGAGATTGCATGGGGGGTGGTTTGCTGCTCCAGATGCCAGGCTATTTATACCAACTGTGTGTGTGTGTGTGTGTGTGTGTGTGTGTGTGTGTGTGTGTGTGTGTGTGAATTGGATGAACTGGGAATCAACAGAAACACACACATTTGAAGCTGGTTGTTCTCCTCACCTTGTTTAACCACTCCACTCTCTCCACATCCGGAAAGTGAACCTGGTAAACAAACAAACAAACAAACAAACAAACAAGATCAGGTTGTGCAGGAGGGACAGTCAGACTGATCATCTGAGCAGCAGAAGAATGAAGAATGATCAGATCAGTGACGTCTAATGCACATGAAAACACAGCTCAGGATTCAGAGACCTCTTGGACTTTCACAGGCTACACTCCTGAACACTCCTGAACACTCCTGATTTACAAACATCTACACTCCTGAACACTCCTGATTTACAAACATCTACACTCCTGAACACTCCTGATTTACAAACATCTACACACTGAACACTCCTGATTTACAAACATCTACACACTGAACACTCCTGATTTACAAACATCTACACACAGAACACTCCTGATTTACAAATGTTTATGAACTGAACACACTCCTACAGCACCACGGCTGAAAGTGCCAAGTCTGTGTTACCGTGGCAGCAGAGTGGGCCGGGCAGGAAGAGATGATGGACTGTTAACACATATTTAGTGTGTAGCTATGTACACACACACACACACACACACACACACACACACACACACACACACACACACACACACACTTTCTGTTCTGTCACTCTGATCACTTATATAAAGCTGAGCTGACAGCAGCCTCCTTGCAGCAACAGAGCGACAGAGTGGCTTTAAAGGACTCATCTTCTCCAGTCGTCTCATCTTCATCTGGGTTTAGATTCCAAAAACCCAACACCGGTCATTTGAACACGTCCACTTCCAACCTCTGTATCCTCTGATTGTGCCGTTTATACCCAAACTCTCATTCAGAGGATTTACTGTGTTCAATGCCTTTAACGCAACATCATGATCATACCTTAAAATCTACTATATGGACATAAGTATTGGGACACCTGCTCATTCATCATCTCTTCCTAAATCAAGGAGAAGGTTATATACTAGGTTTTGGAGCATTCCTGTGAATGATGAGCTCCATCATTCCAGAGAACACAGCTCCACTGCTCCACAGATCAACGCTGGGGGGCTTCATACCCCTCTAGCCCACCTGGCGTCAGACATGGCGTTAGGGCATGTTAGGGCTGGACAATATGACGTGGATGATATCACAATACCGTCTCTGTTACGCAGGTTACCGTCTGTGTACAAGTGTGTGAGTGGGTCGTTTACGGAGGGACGTCACTCTACAGAGTGGTCTTGTTCTGATTATATCGTAGACACATCGTAATTAAGGGTTACTATTTAAAGATACAGCTCCTCCAGAGAATCATATCATATCTCTATGTAGACAACATCACCGAGCCGCTTTAAGTGTACGTTTTCTTTCATTTGCTCTACAAACTTATAAATAAAGAGCATCAAAATAACTACATTTATTCATTTCCTCTCTCATTGTTTCTGCCTAGTATATATTTGTTCACCGTAAGGCCTCCTGTTTGTGTATCGTTTATGTGAATAAAGATGACGTCTGTTTATGCAGTATATTGTTTTATGGATATTAGTGCTCACCTGAGCCTCATCACCAGCTATTCCAATCAATAACCTATTCTATTGGCAGTACTTCTCTACCGGGTCAAAAAAGCTGTGTGTGCATTTGCACATCTGTCTCAGCAATTGGTACATACGCCAATCAGCCATAACATTATCAGACACAGCAGTGCTGCTGGAGTGTCTAAACCCCTCAGTGTCACTGCTGGACCGAGAACAGTCCACCAACCAGAAACGTCCAGCCGACAGCGTCCTGTGGGCAGCGTCCTGTGAGCACTGATGAAGGACTAGAGGACGACCAACACAAACTGTGCAGAAACAGATGAGCTTCTGTCTCTGACTTTACATCTACAAGGTGGAGACACTCGGTAGGAGTGTCTGATAGAGTGGACAGTGAGTGGACACAGTGTATAAACACTCCAGCAGCACTGCTGTGTCTGATCCACTCGTACCAGCAACACACACTAACACACCACCACCACGTCAGTGTGACTGCAGTGCTGAGAATGACCCACCACCCACATAATATCTGCTCTGTGGTGGTCCTGTGGGGTCCTGATCATTGAAGATCAGGGTGAAAGGAGGAGAATAAAGTCTGCAGAGAAACAGATGAACTACAGTCTGGAATTATAGAACCACAAAGAGCTCCTGTGTGATCAGAGGAGCTGATACGATGGACGGAGAGAGTAGAAACAAGGAGGTCGTAATGTTAAGGTTCAATCAATAGTGCTGCTATCATATCCTACCATTATCACATTCTGATGGTCTGGTGTGATTGGTAGAACGCTTCCAAAGTCAGGGAGAAGAAGATGAAAGTGGAGATTTAATTCCAAACAGACGGACAACAGTCTGAACTATTCAGGGAAACATACCGTCTGCTGTTGAATGCAATGTGTGGCAGACTGGGTTCATCACCGCAGTGCAGGGCATTTCATTAAAATTCAATAAAGCCCAGTTAGTGAACGTTTCCTCAAGACGAGCCTGGAACATCATATTGTCTAACTGCATTATGATTCAGCGCTGTCATATATGCTGAATTAGTCTAGAGAATCTAGTATCCTGTTTGGCCTGGATGCAGGATGAGATACGGTTGGGCACGGAGGCCTACAGGTTCCGTATGGCATCCTGCAGATGTTGCAGTTGGGCCTGTAGATCCTCCACACTCATAGGTTGCTGAAGCTGGTGTCCAGCTGCTCCCATATATGCTCCACTGACTATAAATCTGGTGGGCAGACAGACAAAGGAGTTATTCCTGGGAAACCCTTGCTGTACGGGAGCATTATCCTGCTGAAAAATGCCAGTTGGAAGCCCTACCGTGAGAGACATCACATGGCAGCATTCACAGTCATCACAGACGTCACAGACATCACAGACATCACAGAACCAGTACGCTGATTGTCTCTTTTTGTTGAAGAGTGGGACTTGATCCATGAACAGACACCATGTCGAGTGTTCCAAGAATCCCTATACATAGTATAACCTGTCTCTGGTTCTACTGCACACAAAACCAATCTGATGTAGAACATGTGACTGAAATCAGAATCAGAAATACTTTATTAGCCCCAGAGGGAACCCGCAAATTAGCCTGTTCAAAATAAACAGACTAATAATTTATCAGTTACAGGTCCTGGTCCAGGTCAAGGTCAAGACTCAGAGCATGGTCCATGTATTAAAGCAAAGATCTGCTCTACATATTGAGAGCATTATTAATGCCATCACATGATGGATCATTGATCCTCATGATTTTAGAGGATTTCATAGGATTACACTCGTTTTCCTGGAATAATCCTGGCATATTTTTCCTTTAAAGAAACAAACGTCATCAAACGTGGAAACCATAGAGCCTTAAATTAAACCTGGTGAGAATTCCTGCATGTTTTAATATTACAATATACAGGGGTTGGACAATGAAACTGAAAAACCTGTCATTGTATTGTGGGAGGTTTCATGGCTAAATTGGAGCAGCTTGGTGGTCAATCTTCATTAATTGCACCAGTAAGAGCAGAGTGTGAAGGTTCAATCAGCAGGTAAGAGCACAGTTTTGCTCAAAATATTGCAATGAACACAACATTATGGGGGACATACCAGAGTTCAAAAGAGGACAAACTGTTGGTGCACGTCTTGCTGGCGCAGCTGTGACCAAGACAGCAAGACTTTGTGCTGTATCAAGAGCCACGGTATCCAGGGTAACGTCAGCACCACCAAGAAGGACCAACCACATCCAACAGGATTAACTGTGGACGCAAGAGGACGCTGTCTGAAAGGGATGTTGGGGTGTTAACCCGGATTGTATCCACAAATGTCCTTCACAAGATGAATTGACGCTGTATTGGCCACAAAAGGAGGCCCTAGTTCACCATAATAATCAAATTATTGTGGTCTAAACCCAGGTGTTTCAGTTTCATTGTCCAACCCCTGTATACCACAGAACAGATGTGGCAGATGTCAGTTTAGACACATCTGCATCCACAAGTCGGAGATATAAACTGAGAACTAAACATTTTAAGAATTTAGAAAAATGCAAACATGGTTTATGGGGAGAAAAAAAATCTGCTCCATTTCTGATTAAATGTAGAAATTTATGTAAATGCATAACACTGCTGAGACCTCGACTGACCTCAAAACAGATATCACACATTATAGCCTTCAGACAGCAGCGCAGCTCCACCTTTAACCCAGCTGTGGAAAAGAACACATAAACACAGCCCAGTGCCTCTATACTGGGAGAAGAGCGAGCTTCAGGCACGTTCTTCCTCCCAAAAATCAGTGATTTCATAATTCAGCACTGTTCACAGTTTACACCCCTGATCTTCAGATCTTCCACCAATCAACCTGAAGAAAGAGTCCAAGAACTGATCAGAAACCTGACCGTGGCTTTTTTTTTCCCCAATTGCAGGCAACTGGTCTGAGTTTCCAGTGGAGATCAATGGGAAGGAAAAGACAGCAGCTGTTTAAGGTTTCCATGGCGACAGTGTTTCTATGGTGGCGGTGCATATAGGAGATGAATGAATTTACTCATTTGAATATGTGTACGCTCCAACCTTGAGCCGTAGACACTCGTGATGATGTTTGTTGGTGTTTTGTCTCATTATAAAGCAGTTAGACAGGAACAGGCTGTAACCTGATGACCTCATGGTCCTGTCAGACGAGTTTATCTTCAGATTAACACTGTTCACATTCTGATCAGCAGCAGCTGACCTGGGATCAGCGCTGGAATCAGACGGTATCTGGGTCTTCATGTCCAGCTCTTCAGACGGCAGTAGTATGTCGACGAGCATCATCCTGTTGGGCCCCGAGTGTCTGTAATGAAGACCAAAGGTGATCTGACATTGCACGATTAACACACGTGACACCAGACCTTCTGGATGTGTGATGTGTGACAACAAACTGTTGATCTTGATGCTGACCACCGTGCCTGCACACAGATTTGTTGGTGTCTCCACCAAGACAGTCTGGCACAGCACAGCATCAGTTGGTTCCTTCCATCCATTCATCCTCTTGTCCGCTATGTCCTGGCCAGGGTTGTGGTGAGTCCAGAGCCTAAGGCAGGAATATGTCTCAACAGTCCATCACAGGATAGTAGAAGAACATCTGTTGTAAAGGAGATGTGTTACAGGTTTTAAGAAAAAGATCTCAGAGCCCTTTCTCGGAATGGAAACAGTTGGCAACGTCAAAAACAGCTGCACCTCCAGCCAGTGCCGTGACATTACTGCCCTGAAAACAGCTCAACCTGCCATATCCTCCTGTGAGTCAGCAGGCAGGATGAGTTAGCAGTCACTCCGCAGCTCTTAGAGACGCCAGACGTTTCATTTTCCAATAAATACAATGAAATCTGTCATATTTTGGAGGAGCCTTCAGGCCAGACCCATCAGTGTCTCTAAACCATACATCACACGGAAGATCTCCGGCTGCAGAGAGGCTGGGAAATCCAGTCTTCACTCCCTAAAGAGATGCTTTCGTGCAGATGAATGGGCTGGAGTGAGGGCTGCTTGCTGCCGTGAATTACAGCACAAGCTGATGGATGACCCCAGCCTGCAGGACACCCTGCGAGAAAAGCTGAGAGAACGGTGTTTGGTGAATCCATCGATCTTCAAGTGAGACGCGATTCTCCACCGCTAACACCTTCAAATGGTCAGAACCTCTGTCCATCACAGCACTGACACTGTAAATCTTTGGGTTTACTGATTCAGACTGTCTTTACTTCTCTAAACTAGACCAAGAATGTTAAGCTCTCTTTAATAGGGCTGCCATTACGACTTTTATATATCGTTCAATCTATCGACAATTTTATCAAATCAGCCGATAAATCTAAACTCATTTTCATGTTTATTTAAAAGTAAACCGATCGCAGTCATGAAACCTGATACATGGTATTTATGGTTCACGACACAAAGAAATGAGCTTAAAATCACAGAAGAAATCAAAGTCGTCACTATGGTCACCTTCATTCAAGCCAGAGACCACCGGCCGCCAACACTCCAACACGAACACCAACGACACTCAGGAGGATTCTGGCTCCGGAGCTGCTGCTGGAAAAGGTTCCACACGTCCACTGTGACCACAGTCGAGACTGAAATCAGGAAACATCACTAACACTAGTTACTGCATCTTGCCAGAAAGTGACTGGCTTGCCCGCTGTCCTTTTTGTCCAGAACATTGTTGTTTGACAAACAGATTTCGAGATCCCAGCCTTGTTATGGTAAGAGGAGCTGATAAAAGTGAGTGAGTGCAGAAACAAAGATATTACAACCCGGCTCATTCACTTATGGCGGTTTTGAGACTGAGGAACGCTGCTGGAATGGAACGCCTGACCAGCACTGCTGGCAGAAGGACAATGATATTGTATTTGAGATTAAAGTAGGGTGAGAATTAGACTGGGCAACATGTTGTTCCATGTAAACAGTGGTCACCTTCTCGGATGAAAGGACATCACAGAGCCTCTCTGGCCACCCCTGAGCACCAGGGGATCAGCACGGTTCCAAACTTAGACAGAGTCACGTCACGGGGGTCCTGCTTTTGTTTAGTAGGTGTCGTGACAGCTAAGGATTTGGCGCAAAGTATTACTGTAGCTCAGCTGGACTCAAGGGGGCTTTCCTGGAGCGGAGTAAAGGACTCGGATGACCAATGTCACTGGTAGTTGATATGCTATATGGACTGTACTTGGGGAAATGGACTTTATTCATCAACTGTTCCAAGGAACCCTTCTTCAAACCTTCATGCCGTTTTCTCAAAGATTCCAACATTCAACAGGACATAGGACAAAGGGGGTCTCAACGGGACTCTTCTTAGGAAGATATTGGAGAAAGAGTCCCAGTGTTCTACAGCGGACCCCAATCATCCCCAAGGGGTCCACTTCAGTCTCCAGTAGGATCCAGTAGCATTGCAGGAGTACTATACGATTATCCTAATAGAATGAATATTATGTTCTTATACATCAACGTTTCTAGACGTTGTCTTGCTTTAAGCCACTTTATTCAGTTTGACCAGATAAAACCACCTAAAACCAGTACAAACTGTAGGGAAATATGTAGGGAATATGCTGAATAACCAGTGCAAAGCTTACTGAAACACAGTCGCCATTCGTGACTGTAAAAGCTTATGTATTCGTTTCATTAAAATGAAGTGAAATCTTGTCCCTCATTCACAAACTGCCACAAAAGGGACATTCAGGGACTTCAGCTGCGGGGGCGGCTGCAGTGACTGGACATAACTCTGCATTAATGCAGTGACCACAGAAACCAGTTACTAAACAACTCAAACATAATGAAAGAATGGAGCAGACCTGTCACCGTAACTGTCTGTTTGGACAATATTGTGTCCCAGAAATGAATGTGATCAAATATGTTACTGTGATTTTAAAACCAATTCTATGATATAGTGATATAATGCATCGCACTCCGTAAAACGTCGTCCCTCTGGAAACCAAACCATCTCCACAGAAAACCTGTTATTAAAAACAGTAATTTAACAAAAGCATAAACATACGACAATCGTTCTGCGTTCAGTAACCATGTCAGATCAGTGTTTGACTATTAAACACTACAACGACAAGTCAAAGCAGGTCAATTTAGCACAGAACCGGGGCTCCCGGGTGGCGCAGCTGTCTAATCGTTATAATGGCCCGGGTGGCACAGCTGTCTAAGTGTTATAAGGCCTTGGGTGGCGCAGCTGTCTAAGCATTTTTGGGTTCAATCCCTGGTAAGTACACATCTAAGTGTGTGGTTGTGTAAGGACTCGTTCCTTGACTGAAGAACCTAGTAAAGTCTAAGGAACCCCCACATACATACATATATCAAATACATCATCTAGAACTCTCCAAGCTAAGAACTTGAGAACTTCATTGTTAAGAGAGCCCCAGGCTGTAGTCAGAATTCCTCTACACATGCCCTGTGTTTCCATAGACCCCACATCCACCCACACCCATCCACACACACACACCCACACACACACACACACACACACACACACACATACACAGATCAGTTATCAGTCTGGAATTCCGCTCAGCTGGCCGCTGCATGGCTGAAATGGAGACCTAATCAGAATAAACTGAAGCGTGACCTACAGTGAGACAGAAATGTAAGACATGTCCCTCTGCAGGGTCACCCACAGCACTGACCCACCTGTCTACAGGTCACACAGCGCGGCTGTTCGACGGGACGAAAGACAAGGAAATAGGTTTTGAGTTTCAGTTTGAAACACGTCTCGGTTTAGAGTTCTGGCCCTTCTTTGACGGGATCTGCTGGGGATGAACTGCTGACTGAGTTCCCATACGTCACAGTCACGCTGTTGAGAACCTTGCTTTACAATAATGGTGTACAATGTCACACACTAACTTCACACAACAGCAATGATATGCAGGTGAAACAAAACATATCTATTATTGTATTTATTATCATGTTTATATGATCAAATTTTCATGTTTATTATATTGTTTATTGCGTTTATTATCATTTGAACGATAGTGTTTAGAGTCATATTTATTATCAGCAGAGCTTCTGATTGTTCATCAACATAAAAATTACAAACAGAAATATTGTGTTTTTAAACTCTCGACATTGATAAAAGTCCCCTCGTTTACAGGATGTCTTTTCTCAGTTATGCTCTTCCAGAGGGACGGACTTCATTAGGAAAACTGTCACTGTAAAATTAGAATTTCTGCTCAGATATTGAGTGTGAAATTGAGACACCCACCCCCTCCAAACACTCCCACACACTCTCTCTGACACACACTCACACACACACACACACACACACACAGTGCAAATTTAGCATGGATCAGATCCAAACTGAGAGAAAGCTGGGTGATGAACTGCTGTAACTGATGTGTATAAACACAGAAACTCTGAGTCTCTGAGTGAAGCTGTATGATGTGCATTCAGTGCATGGACTCAGTTCAGTTCAGTTGTCTCTGTAACACTCCGTAACACTTTGTAACACTCCAAAACACTCCAAAACACTCAGTAACATTCCATTATTCTCTGTAACACTCCGTAACACTTTGTAACACTGCGTAACACTGCGTAACATTTGTAACACTGTATAACACTCATAACACTTTATACCATTCTGTAACACTCCGTAGCACACTTTAACACTAACATTCTGTAACACTTTGTAACATTGTGTAACACTCCATAACACTCTGTAACACTGCGTAACAATTCATAACACTCCATAACACTCTGTAACACTCCATAACACTCTGTAACACTCCATAACATTGTGTAACACTCCGTGACACTAAATGCAACAGAGACTTGGGTATACACCGATCAGCCATAACTACACTGTCTGTGACACAATATTGAGACCAGCTGCCAGTGAAGGTCCCTTCCTGCTGCTGAAGCTGTCCTGCCCCAGCAGGAGGACTCAGAGTGTCTGTGTCTCTGCACAGCAGACAGACTCCAGCTCACACTGCAGGTGCTGCATGTGAGGTCAGTGGGCAGCAGATGATCCTCGCTCTGTGAGGGTTTGATTGTACGCGGCCGTCACTCACCCAGGCGGGCAGCTCTCCGTGCCCACCCCAGTCCCCGCCGTCCAGCTCGCGCTGCAGCCGCGCGCTCCTGCCCGCTCTCCTCCTCCTCCACATGAAGAGCAGCGCGAGCGCCAGCAGCAGCCAGCACGCGCTCAGCTCCAGGTACCCGAGCGCGTACACGGGGAACACCAACACGAGCGCGCGCGCCAGGTGCGCCCACAGGCGCGCGACCTCACCTGCGGCGCGAGACCAGCACGTGCCGGCTGGTTCAGGTGCGCTGTCGGCCATGGACTCACTCTGATTACTGACTGATTTCTTTATGGGTTATTAGTTATTCTCTTTATTATTATCAATTTTAATAATAATATATTATCATATAATATTATATAATAATAATAATAATAATAATAATAATAATAAAATTAATAACAGCAATAACAACAATAATAATAATAATAATAACAATAATAAAAAATATAATAATAATAATAAAATTAATAACAGCAATAACAATAATAATAATAATAACAATAATCGTAAATAATAATGATAATAAAGATAATAATCAGTAATAAGGTGGATCGTCCCGTGTTCAGCCCATCCTGAGTCCAGTCTCGGCGATATTGATAATAAAAGTCCAGATCAGAGTGATATTTCTGAGGCGCGCGCGCTGCTCTGCTCTGCGCACTCTTCTCACCCTCCGCGCAACTCCGGGAGAGGGCGGGGCCACGGTCGGCTCGCCCCGCCCACGCCCTTTCTCATTGGTCCGCTGTGGAGCGCGCGCTGACACAGCTCTGTTCTTAATTTATTCATCAGTGAAATTAAGTTAATTAATAAAAGCTCAAAGGCTTTAATTAAAATGTATTAAAAATGTACTTTAAATATTGATTGACTGATTGATCGATTGATTGATTGATTTACACATTAATTATCCATTAATTTATGCATTTTTTCTTCCTACACTTTATTTTTGTGAATGTACTAATTTCGTATCACTGTTTGTTTGTCTGTTTGTTTGTTTGTTTGTTTGATTTTGATCAACTGATCTGTTATTTGGTTGATTAATTTGTTTCTTTTATCTTTCTTCTTTTTGCTATTATATTATATTATATTATATTATATTATATTATATTATATTTATTATATTATATTATATTATATTATATTATATTATATTATATTTATTTTATTATATTATATTATATTATATTATATTATATTATATTATATTATATTATAATATGTTTGTTTGTTTGTTTGTTTGTCAGGTTATGTTCCCTCACAGGGTTCATCATTAGTGCTGAAGTGAACTGCGGTTGGGTTTTAGCGCCACCTGTCGGCAGAGAGCTGTAGGAACAGTCTTCTGTAGTAAGTGATCTGTTTGATAAGAGCAGGTTTCTCTTCTTCTCCACCTTTCAGACCTGCAGAGTCTCTCCACACCTCCAACTGACCCCTGCTCCAGTGTGTTTATATAGTGGAGTTCTGACAGTGTAGTTTATATAGGGCAGTTCTCTTGGTGTAGTTCTGTTGGTGTAGTTCTGATGGTGTAGTTTTTATAGTGTAATTCTGACGGTGTAGTTCTGATGGTGTAGTTCTGATGGTGTAGTAATGGTGTAGTTATATTGGTATAGTACTGATGGTGTAGTTATGTTGGTGTAGTTCTGATGGTGTAGTTTTTATAATGTAATTCTGACAGTGTAATTCTGATGGTGTAGTTCTGTTGGTGTAGTTCTGATGATGTTCTGTTGGTGTAGTTCTGTTGGTGCAGTTCTGATGGTGTAGATTTTATAGTGTGTTTCTGATGATCTGCTGACTGTAGTCTTAAACTCAGTGTACAGCCTGTGATGAGAGCTGAGGGGTTATTTGTGGTGTCAGTGTGATGGTGTGTGTGCGGTAGTGTAAATGTGTGTCGTGTTTGTGTTGAAGATATTTCAATTCAGAGGGTCAGTCAGTAATGGAAGGACCTCGATGGCTCGGCGCTCCTCCTGTTCGGTCTGCGCTCCACTGAGCCGCCTCGTTGTCGTGACAACCTGACGCAGCTGCTGCGGAGCCGCTGCTACTGCGCAGGCGCAGAGGGCCGCTCTGAGACCGTAAACACAGAGCGGACAGGAGAAAGAGGAGGTGAAACGGGAGGAACTGGAGGAGAAAGAGGAGGAACAGAAGGAGAAAGAGGAGGAGAAACGGGAGGGACAGGAGGAGAAAGAAGAGGAACAGAAGGAGAAAGAGGAAGAGAAACAGGAGGAGAAAGAAGAGGAACAGGAGGAGAAAGAGGGGGGAAAGGAGGAGAAACAGGAACAGGTGGAGAAAGTGGAGGAACAGGAGGAGGAAGAGAAACAGGAGAAAGAGGAAGAGAAAGGTGGAGAAACTGGAGAATAAAGAGGAGGAACAGGAGGAGATACAGGAGGAACAATGTCCTCAGAGAAGGTGAGAGGAGTGGCTCTAGTGTGAGGAGCTATTGAGTATGATTAGCTGGTCTGCTAGAGGACCAGCTTGACCAGCTTGTTTTAACTGGTCAGGGCTGGTAGACCAGCTGATCTTAACTGGGTTGAACAGATATAATGTGGTGTGACTGGTCAAATTCATAAAGGTGATCAATAACTGATAACTGTAGTCTGATCTGATCAATATTTATTGATCTACTCATACTCGCATGGAGGTGTAGAGGTTCCTAATGTTGTCCTGTGATGATCCATCCCATGCAGCTTGAATGTTCTCACTCAGTTCTGCAGATGGTGTGGTAGGGGTGGAGTGTTGATAGAGCGTCCAATAGCATCCCACACATTTTCAATCAGGGACAGGTCTGGAGATGAGACCGACCGCGGCGTAGTATCTGTGTCTTCAAGGCGAGATCTTGAGACAGCAGCAGTATGTGGACGAGCGTCGTCCTGTTGGAATAGAGCTCCGGAGTGTGTGTTCAGAAAAGGTAGAACCACTGGTTGCAGAACCTCATTAATGTAACGTTTGTCCGTCTGTTAACGTCTGTTAAAGTGTCTGTAATGAAGATCAAAGGTGACCACGGTGCCACACATGGATGATTAGATCATTGTTGGAGAGGACTTTGGAGGAGCCGGTCTTATTTAAACCTCACACATTAGTTTGGTTTGCTCTTGATTGTGAGTGAGATCACCATGGACAGATCCAAAGAGCTCTCTGAGGCCTTCAGAAAGAAGGTTGTAGATGTACACAACTCTGGAACGGGGGTTAAAAAGTTAAAATAGTTGTCAACGAAACCTTTAAATTCATTTAACTCATTTTTCTCCACTTCAGAAACTAACGAAAGAAGACACGTGGAGGCCTGAAGAATTAATGAAGCACTTACAGGTAAGTGTGCCATCACAACACCTCTCACTCATCATGGTTTGGACTCCACAAGACCTCTGAAGGTGTCCTGTGGTGTCTGGCACCAATGATTTACAGCAGAGTTAAAACGGTTCTGCTGAGTGAAAGTGACCTGTGATCTGTACAGGGGCGTGATGAAGACAACCGGAGGAGAGAACGATCAAAACGAGAAGACACTCACAGAAAAGAGAAGAGCAGAGGGTCCACCGACCGCAGACACAGAGACCCCGAGAGAGACGAGAGGAGAGAGCGAGAGAAACCGAGAGAGAGGGACAACACGGGAGAGAGACCCAAACACAGAGAGCCGGCGAGGGACCGGGAGGAGGAGAGGAGGAGGAGGGAGGAGCGAGAGAGGAGACGAGAGAGAGAGAGGGATGGAGAGAAGCGAGGCTCGGAGAGGAGAGCTGAACGAGACGAGCGGGAGAACAGAGGCAGAGAGAAAGAGAGGCAGAGAGAGAGATACAAAGACCGAGAGAGGGGGGGAGGGTCAGGCAGGGAGAAAGAGAGAGAGAGGCACAGAGATAGAGAGGACGTACTGAAAGAGAGGGAGAGAGAGAAAGACAGAGAGAGGAATAGGGAGAGGGACGGAGAGAAAGAGCGATACAGAGATAGAGAGAGGGAAGAGAGACTGAAAGACCGAGAGAGGGAGAAAGACAGAGATGGAGAGAGGGAGAGGAGGAGGGCTGAGAGAGGAAAGGAGAGGAGGAAAGAGGGGGAGGGGGAAAAGTACAGAGAGAAAGATAAAGAGCGAGAGAGAGAGAAGAGGGAGCGTCACAGAGAGTTTTCCGAGCATGTGGAGCGAGGTGAGACCAGACAATAATCATATTTATTATCATATACACTATAGGGACAAAAGTATTGGGACACCTGCTCATTCACTGTTTCTTCTGAAATGTCTCGACTGTCCAGGGAAGACTTTCTACTAGATTTGGAGCAAGGATTTGATTGCATTCAGCAATAAGAGAATTAGTGAGCCTGTTATGTGGGATGACCACCACACCACCTCATCCTCAACTCCTCCCAAAATTACTGGATGGAGCTCCATCATTCCAGAGAACACAGTTCCACTGCTCCACAGCTCAGTGCTGGGGGGCTTTATACCCTCTAGACCAGACCTGGCATCAGACATGGAGCCAATAGGTTCATGTTTGTGTATCTGCTCCAGAGAGTCCTATTGTATTGGCAGTACGTCTCTGCATGGACTAGACAAGCTGTGTGTGCATTTGCACATCTGTGTCAGCAATGGGTGCAACGCCAGCTAACTGAATGCATTCATTAGAAGGGGTGTCCCCAAACTTTTGGCCACACAGTGTATCTTCTTTGTGCTGGTCTGAGATCATGGTTGTGTTCTAACACACGGCTGAATCTCTGCTTTTGTCTTTTAGAGGAAAGAAGAGAGCGGAGAAGAAGAGAGAAGGAGCAGAATGTAAGATCAAAGATGATGCTGATTAGAGTTTTGATCACTGGTGACATATTATCACCAGACACTTTATTAGGAACACTCACACACCACCACCACGTCAGTGTGACTGCAGTGCTGAGAATGACCCACCACCCACATCATAGCTGCTCTGTGGTGGTCCTGTGGGGTCCTGATCATTGAAGGTCAGGGTGGAGAATAAAGTCTGCAGAGAAACAGATGAACTACAGTCTGGAATTATAGAACCACAAAGAGCTCCTGTGTGGTGGTGGTGGTGTGAATTTGATCTGCTGTCACTGTTGGCTGTAGGAGGCTGGTCAGAGGGTCCACGGTGACTCCAGAGAAATGGAACGGGAGCACCGATCTCGGGATGGAGAGAGTGGAAGAGTGAGAGATCAAAGGAAGGAAGAGAGGCACGTGGAAGGTGGTGGTGAACACAGACATGAGCAGTCCGGCAGCAAGTTCAGAAAAAGTGACCAAGAGGTAAGAAACTGTAGAAGCCAGATTGATGCAGAACATTCATTCGTGTGGTGGAAGAGCTGGTGGAGACCAGGAAGTCATGAAGGAAAGAAAAGATGTATGTCATAGCTACACTATATGTACAAAAGTTTGTGGACACCCCTTCTATTGAATGCATTCAGCGACTTAAATTTGCACCCATTGCTGACACAGATGTGCAAATGCACACAGCTTGTCTTGTCCCTGTAGAGAAGTGATGCCAATAGAATAGCAGATAAACACCTACTCATACCAGCTGTGGGTTAGAGGGCTTTAAAGCCCCCCAGCATTGAGCTGTGGAGCAGAGGAACTGTGTTCTCTGGAACGATGGAGCTCCATCCAGCACTTTTGGGATGTTGAGGATGAGGTGGTGTGGTGCTCATCTGTCCAACATCCTGGCATCAGCAATGTTCCACAACCTCGTAGACACTCTTCCCCGTTCCTCCAACCAAAGCAGGAGCAACTTTTGGAAGAAAGCAGGTGTCCCAATACTTTTGTCCACATAGCGAAGCTTCTGCCTTGATTTGCAGACCTGATTGGAGAACTGGCTGCAGTTTGGAATCCACTTGATTCCCATCTCTTGGAACCGACTGTGTTCTTCTGTGTTTAGGAATACACTAGGAACCCGGAGTCATCCTGGAGGTCTAACCAAGCTGAACTAAGTGATCCAGAGATTCCTGTAAGAGTCACTCCCAGCATTTCAAATACAGGACGCACTCCGCTTAGCCTTCCCATTTCCTGTCCCGAGAACCCCGTAACTCAAGAAATGTCCTTTAAAATCAGCTGTAAAATGTAATTGATAGACAGGCAATTTTCTTCTGAGGAAAAAGTTAGGATCCCCTTTGCCCCAATACCTGGTATTCTCCTCAAGCCCCCTCTGATACAATAAAGATCTCATAGTGGTTTCTATGATGGAGAGATCTCCACACCCTGCTGCAGCAAAGCTGCCCAAACCATCACACCCCCACCACCATGCTTCACAGCTGGTATGAGCTTCTTCTGCTCAACGTCTTCTCTTTCTGTGCCCAAATTATTCAACCTGGGATTCATCTCTCCAAAGCACATTGTTCCAGAAGTCCTGCTTTTGTCTAGATGTTCTTTGGAGAACATGTTCTTTTAGTCTTGTCCTGATGTTTTTTCCTGACAGTAAGGGTTTCCTCCTTCCTCACCTCGCATGAAAATCAAATTGGTTTGCTCTCTTTCTGATGGTAGATGCTGCACTTTGACATCAACCGTGGCATCTTTCTGAAGGCCTCACGGAGCTCTTTGGATCATGCTATGGTGATACCACTCACTGCAACAATCAAGTGCAAACCAAACTAATGACAGCCTCCTCCAAAGTCCTCCAAAGGGGGGCATGAACTTATTCTAATTCTATGCCCTTGATTTTGCCCTTGATGTGGGAGGGTCCTAACGTTCTCCTCACAAGATAATTACATTTCTATGAATCAAGTTTTATAAATGTCTAAAGAAATGAACATCGTATGTTCTCGCTGCCGTTCAGACTGGTTTCCAGACGCTGGTGTTTTGAGATGATCAGTAATTGTATGAACTGTGCGTGCATGCAGATGGAGAACGAAGTGGTTGAGGACCATAACAAGGGAGACGATGAAAATGAAAACGAAGACTACGAGGAGGATTTTGAGGTGAGGACGACGTTCTGTGGGAGCCGGGATCTGCTCTCGTTTGTCAGAATCGATCATGCTGGGATGTTCTGGCACATGGCTCACATGATCACAGTGTTTTGTTTTTGGAATGTCTCTTATATGCGTGCGTTGAAATGGATCGTGTTCTACAAGAGAGCGGTGAGTTTGTGGAGCAGTAGGCAAATGTCCATTTGTCCCTTTCCCCTAGAAGAGTAGAGTCTAGTGTAGCTAGAGTGTCTGTGTAGTATTGACAAACGGAGACATTTACAGCAGTATTACTGATACACCCCTGTTTTGAATGTCTTTCATGGACATCCCTGACCAGTGATCAACACTAGGCATCAGGAAACAGCCAATCGGAGAACAGATGCAATAGTACGCAAATGACATAGAACGGGGAGGTCGAGACTTTAGTCTTTCTTACCAAAGGTTTCAGTCCCGTTCAAAACACCACGTGAGTAAAGAAGTCAAGATGCCAGACTCTTTTACCTTCTGTAAAATGACGCCCGGTGGGGATTGACCTGTCAGTAAATGTGGCCTCGTGTCCTGTAGGACAGTGTTTGTCCAGGTTTCTCAGCACTGAGAGTCAAGGAGACCATAAATTCCTTTGTGCACAGAAACCTCGAACTGTTCAAGTCTGCGGCAAGTGTTCACCTACACCTGTGGACACACAACAAATAGGGCTAAAGACACTGTGGCCTGAGGGACACAAGCTCGAATCCCAGGTTATGTTGCTTTGCCATCAGCAGCCAGAGCCCAAGACACCACAGTTGGCAGTGCTGTCTCTGGTTGGGTAGATGGCACACTGTCCCCATCACTCCCACTGTGATACTGGCCGACACAGGTGTCTCAGGGCTGATGTGTCCGAGCTTGGGATCTGGCACTTTCCTCCAAGCACTTTGGCTGCCCAGCGATGCCGCAGTTTGGCAGCTGTTCGAAAAGAGTCGGTGGTTGACTTCCCCGTCTCAGAGACCCTCCTAGTGTTGCAAGTGATGGGGGACGCCTCGTCTTAGGGTTATTTGTGTCTCTTCACTTTTCCGTTAAATAAACGAATAAGTGCAAGTCAGTGGTTTCCGGAAGACAGCTTTCTGACCTGGTCAGTAAAATATTTCGCATGGACTAGTTTTATGCTCACTCTTCGAGATCTGTCCTTGCAGGACTACGAGGAAGACTTTGAAGAGATGGAGGAAGATGAAGAGAAAGGAGACGAGGAGGATGAAAAGGGAAAAGGAGAGGGACAAGTGGAGCTGAGTCCACAGAGAAGACAAGAGATAGAGGCCATCCAGAGAGCGATGCAGCAGGAGAATGAGCTGGTCATCTCCGCCCACTTACGACCCTCAACCAGTAAAGCTGAACTGGTGCAGAAAGGTATGGACAGAAGTATTGGGACACTAATACAACAACATTACTTCCCTGTTTCTTCTGAAATCAAGGGATTTGAAAGAGCTTATCCGGCTTTTGTTGGAGTAACTGTCTCTACTGTCCAGGAAAGACTTTCTGCTAGATTTTGGAGCATTGCTCTGAGGATTTGATTGCATTCAGCCACCCCACCTCAT